>BGPT01001963.1:55759-100759 GCA_003297045.1 Symbiodinium sp. clade C Y103 | reverse complement strand
AAGTCACTGGAAGATGGGGGAGTTACAAACTTTGCAAGCACTCTGCTGCCCCAAGCTATGAATTCGTTTCTGTTTACCCATCATACAGATTCAACTATACATTATATGTACCATACACCCATCCGCTAGGCTACTTCTTAATCCAACTTAAATACCTGGAAGCGTGACTTTGCTCAATCCAAATAGCAGCTGAGTTCAAAATAATATAACACAAAATAGCAGGGTTCATTTCAGTTTTCTGCGTAAAGGTTGGATATAATGCGGGATATATTCAGCATCTTGAGACAAAGCCAACAAGGGCGCTTCGCCAACAGGCGACTTTGATCATCGCTATGGGGAGGAGTCGGCACATGAGCACTGCGATTCGGTGACTCAGCTGGCATGTCAATGGTACATCCATCGTAGTAAATTGGTCATAAACCGGATTAAACATAAGTGTAGGGAACTCTATTTCCATATTTGCAAAGTTTGAGCAGAAATGCAATGGCCCATGGGGTAGTTTTCTCCTTGTAGGAGGTATGCGTTCAGTTTCTGTACAACGCACTAGTCACTAATCAATCTCAGCTTCCATGAGCATCAGCCAATGCCCCATTCATCACTGGGTTGGTTTTAGAGTAAATCTGAGTGACATCATGTTTTAGTACCATGAAATATGGGCGTTTCCTGATGTTTCCTGCAGTCTTTTGACGTGAACCAAGTAGGGAAATTCAGGGACCCAGAGAGGAGGGCTTGCACAAGACCTTGCCTGCGTTAGGTACATGTGCATCCATGCTGCGATGTTCACTTTTGGTGTGTGAATGGTAAATGCCTGGGGTTTGCGGTGATAACCCCTGGCGCTCATGGTTATTGTGGTATTGGTGTGGGGGTTGTGATGTGTATTTAATTTACCCAACTCTCCGACTTCATCACGAAAATCATGTTGATGTATGTCTATATACATTCTATATATCCTGATATAGTCACTGATATAATTAGTATGTGTAGTGTATAGGTTATCACAATCGCCTTTTTAGTTTATACTTTCAACAATATATATATATACATATGTATAGAGAAGACAATATACAGATACATATCTACGTACACTAAGCCGCTACTGGGTGGCTCGTCCCAGTCAGTTGGTTGGTTCACCCTGGTAGGGTAACAGTAGGGTAACAGTAGGGTAACAGTAGGGTAACAGTAGGGTAACAGTAGGCCCACTTACTGGGATGAACCAGTTGCATCATAGCTATAATAAAGTATAGAAAAGTATTGTAAAAGTAGTGTAAGTAGTATAAGTATAGCTGCATAAACAATTGTACCAATTGCATCCTTCTGGCTCCTGGTCGACATGAAACCATGGAAATGTTGAGGTTTGCGAACTTCAGTGCGCCCTGCAGAATGGTCACAAGTTCGGCTGCTACGAGGTCTTGCGACCACTGGGATCATTCATCATGGGTCGGGTCGAGTCTCGGAGTCCTCCTTGCAGTAGATTCATTATGCTTCATGGTGGATATATATGGGGGGGTTCCTAAAATGGTGGTGCCACCAATCATCCAATCGAAATAGGATTTTTGTTCCATTATTTAGCATGTTTTTTGGGGTACCCCCATGGATGGAACCCCCCATATCTATAGTTCTTGGGGCTTACCAACTCATAACAGAGGAGTCCACCCATCCCTTGGGTCAAGCTGGGTGAATTAGAACAGCACGGCCCACGACATGAAGATGGATGGTGGGTGAGTTCCATGGGTGGAACTTGACCCAAAATCACCACGAAAATGAGGTCAATGAAAAAGAATGCCAGCTGCTACAAGTTTTTATCATGGAACCCCTACTAGGTGTGAGGAGGCTTATAGCTTATCATCTACCAGTTTTTACATTGTTTTGATTCGCTCAAGTTCGCTGATTGAACCCCCATGGTTTGTTGGTAGTCTTTCCAGATAGACATTAATGGTAGTAGCATTCCGAGTGCTGTTATTGATTGGCATGTTGTGGATGGTACGTCCCGCTGCAATCCATGATATACCCGTTTGGTCTTCTATTCATGTTTATAGTAGATATATTTGGATTACAACACCATACAAATGTATATGATAGTAGTTGGATTTTCCCAACCAACAAGTGTTTCTGGCAGGACCCCCCATGGCAGCATGGCGAATCTTTTCCGATGCCAGGAAGAGGCTTTGCTCACCATGAGCCAAAGGCCGGAATGGGACTGTTCGAGGCCATGACAGTTTAAAACCCATGAGAAAACTTTAGGAAAACCATGGGACAATGGTGATTTAACAAACACAAATTGTGATTTAATGGGATTAAAAACCCTTTGCCTTTACCAGTTATTTCTTTATGGATATAATTAAGGTTATCACTTCACAAATGGGCTGACTTACTGACTTACCACTGGTATTCCGGCCCATAACTGCAAGAAGTGAATCTTCACCGCTGGTCATAGAAGATCCATGCTGGAGCCAGTTTTCAAACCGGGCGAGGCTACAGAAACTCAAAAAGGGTTATCAACCTGAAAAAGACTGCAATTTAACACCATGTGGATTTGTGTAATACGGGTAAAGTGCTAAGTACTACAGCTCAATCTGAATATTTAACCTGAATAAGTATGGAAAATCACTACCCTAATACCGAAAAGATCTCTGTTTGGGCCATGGCTTCCAGTTCGCAGTCCTCTTGCCGCAGATCTTAGCACATACTATGAATGGGAAATGGGGATATCCTATTTGGAGTAAATCCTATACTCTACTTGAGTACTTACTAATCCTTTAGCTAATTTGTTGGATTTATCCAAGAATGGTGTATACCTCCAAATGTTGTATTGGCGAAACTTATATTAAGACCTCAAACTTTGGGGTATCAAATGATCAGATAAATTCATTTACGATGCAGCAGACGAAAAACACGCAAATCGTATGCAATACTGTGGATTGAAGAAATCCTGCACCAGGCAGGGTAGTCATTCAGATTCCTATGAAACATTAGGATGTTTACCCTGTAGCCACTGGTGCAGGATTTTGCAACCATGCACAGTATGTCTAAGATTGGCCCCATTTGAGGTGAGGTCCACAAAGGGTGATAGTCGCATAGTCATTCTGCAGAGCCACATCAAGTGGATTGAGAAAGCTGGAGGTTTTCTGCTCACTTTGTAGAAAAATCAGGGAACCCATCCAAACTGCAATGCAAGAAACCACAATGATAAACTCCTTTCTCAATGTCCAAGTAGATGTGTGTATATATATATATAGATCATCTACAGTATACACAGATCCCAGCCTAGTTACAAATCAACCTATGTATCGTGGAGCTGCGGATACAGCCTTTGTCTGCTTAAAGATACCCCGGCTACTCCACTGTGTGCAGGTACCAGGGCCAATCGAATTTCCAGATTTACCATGAGGCGGAGGGGCCCCTGGAGGAAGCTAACCTTGGAGGAGGCTCATCCCACAGATTCTAGGTAGGGTTTTGCTAGTGGCTAAGTAGGGTTAATCAACCTAAAACTGCGGTGAACTAACCTACTTACTAGGTGGAATGAGCCACTAAGTAGGAAAATCAACTCTACATTGTACAGACGTGGCCATTTTCAATAGCTATGTGAAATTACACTATATATATATATATATGCACATCATTATACTTCAAAATAGCACGTGTTTCACGAGGAAAATGAATGATCATTATGTTAAGCATTCAAATTGTGTGTGTACCCTATTTTCAGACAAACCCATGTCAAGCCCTGATTTTCCTGAACCCTGACAATCAATGATGGTGATATTTGGTGATTGGCAAGTTTGTCAGGGTTGGTAATAGTTAACCCAATTTTCTCAGGAACGATAACTGAGGTAGTATGTTTTGCCAAATTAAACTGTTGTAATGGTCACCATATCATGTTATCCATATCAAAAACAAGAACAAACATCATAAAACTTATACATTTCTATGGCAAGAGGGAGAAAGGGTTATGTACATTCGTGATATATTTGGGTCATACTGCCAATAATCAGAACTTTGTTTATTTCCCCCAAGTCTACATTGATCCCTTTTTGGATCTTATCCCATGATTTTGGATCTACATAGTATACGTTTAATGTGGTCATGAAGGGGTCAGTGCCGCCGCCAGAACCGCTTTGGCAACATTTGCTGAGCCTCTCGCAACCAAAAGAGTTGGTGATCATCTGAGTCGAAATTCGGCCCGACTCGCCAGCGCTCGTTGGCCGATTTTGTGAGTTTTAGTGGAAGTTTAATTCGTACAGGACGATTTTCCAAATGCGAACTATGCAACATTATGCAACATTCATTACTGAAGATGTCTATACTAAAGAAAGCTGTTTTATGGTGTATTTGTCAGTGGAAATTCTTGACGTTGCGAGCCTGATCCAGAAGGGATTTGGGCGCCAATTCAGCGCTAATTTGCCGTGGCGGCTGTGGCAGTACTGCGCCCGGCCACGCGGAACCTCTGGGGTGTGTCCCCCGAATGCCCAGTGGCTCCCAGGTGGAACTTCTTGAGTTGACTGGGTGCCGTTCAGCGCTGATTGCTGTGGAGCAAAAAAAAGGCAGCGGAGGCAGGATCAAGAGCAACGGAAATTCAGCAGCATGTAGTGTGATGCAGAACAATGAGGACAATGCATATGAGTACATGTTTTTATATGTATAGATAGCATATGTATATATCATCTACATGTGTCATCAATTACATCATATGCTTATGTTCATTATTCGTGTCCATCATTATCAGCATCATCATCATCATCATCATCATCACATCATCATCATCATCATCATCAATCATCATCATCATCATCATCATCATCATCATCATCATCATCATCATCATCATCATCATCATCATCATCATCATCACTTTCTTCCTTCTCAGGACGCATTCCCTCTCCAGAAGTGATGCTTCCCCAACAAAAAACATAATCAACTAAAGTTTCTGGTTAATATACATCTTGAATCATCTTAGTAGCACTTCAACTGCCAAAAAAAATGCGACTGTTGGATTGTTTGCGAGGTAAGTTACTCTTTTTTTCGTCCAGCCATGGATGCAACTCAGCTTCTAACTTCTATCTATGGTTGGATTTCCCAGCTTGCCATGGCCATGGCCATGATTGGAGGGAGTTTATCCCAACTTGTGGGGCTTAAAACCCCCTATGGTAAAAAAAACAACATGAAACGAATCCCTGGCCTGCAACCCCCAGTACTACTTCTACAGTTATGGCCCTTTATAATCTTTATAAGTCTGTTGTAATGCCATTGTTTATGATAGCCCCATGTATAGCCATTTATAGCTGATAAAATGAGCCGACATCCGCATTTTTCCCATGGTTTTCCTAAGGTTTTCCCCTGGTTTTCCCATGGTTTTCCGGTAGCACCCCTTTTTAACGAACCGCCTGAGGCACGCCTGGAGAAGCATTCCGAGCCACTCAGGCTGTACCTGATGAAATTCGTGGCCGGACGCCTCAGCAAGGAAAATGGTAAAACAAATGGTGGCAAAACCAAGGAAAATGGAGATATTTTTAGAATTTAGAGGTGATTTATATTAGTTAAACTTGAGTTCTAACTCCAATAACTGTGGTTTGAGTAAGGTGGATATATCTCACAAATTGAAGGGTTTTGTAAACCAATTTATACGTGGGGGTTCCACGTTGTACCAAACACCACCATTGTATGGTCCCAGCCATTTATATATGTATATATAAGTGTGCAGTGCTATGTTTACAAATGTTTACAATCTGGTTTCTGGGAGGAGTGGCTTTTCTAGTTTCAAGACTGGGTGTCTTAGGACAAAGCATCAATATGTACAATATGTATATAATGTATATATATATATATATACACAAGACATACACAAATAAATCATATCACATATTTTATATGATATGTTTTATTTATGTACATATCAATACACTCATCAAACTTGACTGGTGAACTACAAATAATGTCTAGGCTTGAAGGTTGTCCGTTTGCTTCTCAAGGCATAGCCGTTGAAAAGCTACACTGTCAAGAAGCTGATAGATGGTATACCAAGGCGGATCAACTTACATGGTGAATCATTCCATCTGAAGGTGGTGCCCCTCATGAAGTAGTTCGATATATTCACCATAAGCCATTCTTAAGGTAGCTATAAACCAGGCATAACCAGGCGATCCATGGGGCCCCACCTTGCAAGTGAACTACATCAGGATTCTGCCGAATCCCGAAATCAGGACATCAATCCCGAGCCTTCACATCTCTGAATGAGGATTTATGATCACTTACACCAATGAGTCAGTCGATTTATCATATTTTGCCATGAGGGAATGGTTCAATATGAGAGATCACCAAATTGGTTTTTGGGTCAGTCTTTGGTACTCAAACGTAGCACTGGAAAATCCACTATTGATGATTTTTTCAGCTCGAAACCTCCATTTAGTATCATTTCGTTCGGCGATTTTCCAGCCACCTTTGACGCCAACGGTCAAAGCTATCCCACAATTGGGATGAACATCCATAGAAAGTTGATGTATAACTCCAATAACTATATATGGTTTATAACAGACAAACATCACTGGTAAATCGAGTTCTTGAGGTTTATAAATCTATAGTTCTTGAGGTTTCGAAACCAAGAAACATCACTGGGCCCAGGTGCCAGCCTTGACGGGTGCCATGGTGGAACTCTGCCACGAACAGCCTGAAGATCCGGTGCGCCTCCTGGAATCCCACGGTTTTTCACAAGGTATGAACCACCAAAAACCTGGCGAAAGAGGCGTTTACTTCAGGAAAAAACCATCCCAAAATTCAGGGTTTCAACATGCTTCAACCATCAAAATGTGGAGATACAAGTCGATATAACTGATACATGATGGCTGAGTGATGATTTTTTGTAAAGGGGGTTGTACTACCGAATGGCTGGAGGATGGTCTTCTTCCACTGTGGGAATTCCTCGGAAAACCAACCAGGATTCAATGGAATGAGACATGGTCTTGTGCATCCCAGGAAGTGTAAGTGGATATATAAGGTACTTCAATAGATATAGACTAGACTATATAATTAGATCTAATTAGCTTAACAGCAACTCAAAGAATGCAAGGTATCAAAGATCGGCCATGCCCCGGATCAACCAAATGACCTCATTGAGCAAGCCATTTTTTTTGGGGTACGGCGGGTAGTGTGACTGCCAAGCACACAGGAGACCTGATGTTCTCAAATTGTGAAGCTGTGCCAGGGAGCAAAAGGGAAAATCTGTCAGCTATTCACTTCTTCATCAACGCGCCCTGCAGCTATGGCCGTTTACCAATTACAAGGCAGTAAGTCAAGAGAACTGGTAAAGGGCTTCAACTGTTAAGCATTTATTTCAAAGCTGCTTGACAAGCTTGGTTGTCTATCCCAAGCTGCCTTGCCTTTGGCTATCAGAATCGGTTTGGGCCAGCTGTGTTTGGAGACATGGTTCAATTCAACATGAGTAGGGTGCAATTGAAGTAGTCCTGTTGAGGGTCATATATATATATATATACATATATATATATATACATATGTATACATACATATATATATACATGTATACACCCTTCATCCAACTATAAATATATATATATATATATGTATAAATATGCACCAACTAAATATACATACATGTCTATATAAATATAGATATTCATATCCATCTTGAATCCAATGTAGCCCAGTTCTAAAGCAACTGACCCATCGTAAAACGGGGGCTCTCTTTTGGGGCCTCATCGCAGGTGGGATACCTCGCGGAGTATTTATCCCTCTACTCCGAGGTGCTGCCGGTGTTGCCATGACGTTACCACAGAGGATGGTCATGTAGTTGGCACATGTTGGCATTACCCCGATGATTTCGAGCTTACGGTAATTGTTTTTTTTTCGGTTGGCGGGGAATCATCCCAAATATTGCTTATTTCCAGCTTGAGAAGTGTAGTATTTTTTGAACAATATGCATTGGAAACTGCAGTTCATTACCTTCCCTATAAGATGTTTATTCCGGTCTTAGTTTTGACCATCTTAGGGGTTCTTTGTTGAATCTCAGGCAGAGCTTCGGCACTCGGGAACAAAATCAGAATATAGGATTTACCCTTTGGTTATTTAACATAGCCATGGAAAATTAAAATGGCTAATTTTGGATGATTTTCCCATTAAAACCTATGGCTATGTTAAATAACCAGAGGGTTAGTAATAGGGGGAAGGGATTACTATCTTGATGGAGATATATTTTTTTTGAGTTGCATGATGAATCAATATGAATCATGTATTTGCAGATATGTTTAAACAAACATGAGATCAAAAAGAGATTCAAGGGGCAGTGCGGACTAAAAGGCAAAAGGACAGACGTTTCAAAGGATAGAAATTCGATAATTTTGGGAAGGTATATCCAAAACTGCCACGGACTGCCCAAAAATGATTTCTGAAAAAATATATATGTGTGTCTATATAATCTATAACACATCTTTATTTTCGAGACTTCGAGTTTCTGTTTTTTTTCTGTTTGAAACTTCACATTGGCATATCATTGGGGGATTTGTAGTTTGGGGTATCCCAATGTTTCATTGGATTCGGTTTTCACTGTTGTTTTCAGTATCCTCACTTGGTGATTCGCAGCAACAAGTAAGTGTGCTCAGCTAATTCACTAGGCTAAGTACGGGCAATGTCTAGTTATACTTGGGTCAACCCAATCACAATTCCTGAGATGAAGCAGCAAGTATGACTGGGATTAATAACATTATTATTATATGGGATTACATATACTAGACCTTTAAAACAAATGAAAAGAACACTGCTACTGAAATAGTGATATATATATATATATATGTATATATACACAATTATATACATATATTATATATATATATATATATATCACGTTTTTTCTATCCTTTTCAAGGTTGCTAAATGTATAATGGGTTTTAGAAGCATATGTTTAACCCATATGACCCATATGTCCACACTGGGTTCCTCAAGTTTTGAAGCCCAACAACTTTGACGTCGCACAAGCGAGGTCTCTCGTGAGTCTGGGGAACCTAGACGGATGGGGCCAGCCTTGTGAGCTCCATCCTTTCAATCTCTGCAGTGAACACTTTAGGCCAAGCTTAATGGAGCTGAACATAGCCTGGTTGATTGATTCATGTCAACCCCTGATTAATAAACCATGGTTTATTAATTAGACAAGGTAATCCCCAAATAGTCATTTCATCTACTACTTAAATGGAACCCCCCCAATTAAACTGCCGTTTGGGGTTTATTATGTAATCCAGGGTTGACATTATGTGACATATGATAGGGAGTTCTAGTACCTGCTTTATGAGGGATTGCATGGGAGTATTTAAATTGTAGGGAAACATATCAAGCCACTAGTATTTCATGAGATGGCAAAGACAGGGTAATGGCTCTCGCTCATTTCTGGAAGTGCTTTCTGAATGTAAAATTACTGTAGAGTTTTTCTGAACAGAAAAACATACTATTTATACTAGTTGAGTTTGGTAATTAATCAAACTAGAGTAAGTGTATCAATACTGATTACCCAACTTACCAACCATGTAAATACTGTATTTTCTCAACTTACCCCCCTTGTATGTTTCTTTGTTTTCCAGCAACCCTGGTTACCAGAATGATGCCAAATACCCGGATGTCTGTGTTTATTTGCAGATAGGGCGTCTCACAAATCCCGCAACGTTCATCATGTTTGTTGTTGTTTGTTTACCCCCTGGCATTTTGTGGTACTCTCTGGTACACTAAGGTAACTATCGATAAATCACTGTCTTGAATAGGCAAATCATCTGTAAATCGTCCATTTTCTATGGCTATGTTAGTTGACCCAAAGGGTATACTCCATTTTCAAGGCACCAAGTTGCCACTCCCCCTTGAGGGGTCTTCTGGAAGCTCCAGTCGAAAAGGTTCATGGCGTTAATCCATTGAAATGGATACGTTATTTCAATGCCACACTTAAAGCTCTAAAGCCACTGATTTTTATGGTTGTAAACTGGGCTGGCATTCCATGAATGTGGCTGTAAGTGACTTATAACTGGGAAGGGGCCAGACCTGCATCTGCAAAAATAGTGTGTGGTGGTTGACACATTTCAGTCGCAACTCTTCCTCATAGTCCCAAGTCATAGTCAAAAGTCGTTTATACATATATTATGTCGCCATGTATCCAATTGAGAATCAATAGGTCAGGTACCCAATAGATCAGTCATATCCATTTGGGATGTGTGCATGTACTGAGACAATGATATCTATTGTATATGTATCTAATGGATTCATGTATCCAATTCACTGTATAGTGTGTACGTGTATATATATATAGTTATGATTAGAGATGTTTGATATATATATATATATGTACAGTATATACATACATATCATGTATCGCATACATGTATATATATATATATGTATGTATACATAGAATTTGTCTATATAGAAATATTTATATATAAATATACATCTAGATATATTTAGATTCATTCTTTTCCCATTGACTTCTACATTTTTCAGGCGTGAGACCTCGACCGCGTCCTGAACTTGATTCGTTCGTTTCACAGCTGGGTCCGGGATGGTGCCAATGGCGCCACAGTGCCAGAATTCTGGGTTAAACATGGTGAAGCTCTTGACTTTGGTAGGTTGACGAAGCTCAATTGGAGGTTTCCTAAAATACCTAAAATGGCGGCAGCCCCCCCAAATTCTAAATTGGGCAATTTTATATTGAATCCCATGGTCTTGCGGGGATCCCCCATTTTGAGAACCCCCAAATTGGTATAAAAAATTGCAGAGTTTACTGTCAAAACGTGGCAAAAAGCACACAGTGTTGTGTATGTTCGAAAAGATATTGTTTACAGTTATGGCCCTGTAATAGTTGTAAATGGTTTTCAAGTGGTTATAAATGGGCCTATCATTAACCATACATGGGGTTATTTCACTGGCTTAAAACTGGTAAGTGGTCATAACTGTAGCCGGAAATGAAAAGGACACACTCACCAGCTCACCAGTGAAAGATTATATATATATATATCCGTTCTTTGCAGCTGTGAAAGCTGTTGACCGGGGTAGTAATACAATAAAGCTCATAAATCATGCCTAAGGCTACAATTTGAGGTGTCGATAAACTCAGTCATAAACCATCAATAAAAGGGATGAAGGTTGAAATCAGCTTCTGATGTCTGAAGTTCCAAGAATTCCTGTGAATCCGATTTGTTCCACAAGAATTACACTAGCCATCACTAGCCACTAGCCCATTATTGGAACGCCTCCAAAGCAACCAGTACAAGTAGATGATACCACGAAAGGATCATTGCACGGCCCTGTGCGTGCTATAGCTACAGCCCCACGGCCTGTCGACTGTGCAAGATGCACAGTGAATGAGTTGCAAACTCTGCTGGTAAAATGTGAGCGACTCGAATGCCATCTCCAAAGAATTCAAGTGAATGTTGATTTCCGTAGTTTACTGCACCCCAAAAAAACAATAGACACGTATAATCTAGTGGTACTTTACTTTTCTATCTTTTTTGGTGATTGCTAGAAATCACACTCCCTTTGACGGTTTCTCAGTATCTCCTGGGTTTGATTATCATCATGATTGGTTGAGGACTTGGATCCACCAGGATACAATGTTTTCTGGGGTCCAATTGCAATTGAAGAGACGTAGCCTTCGCCTGAATTGAGAGTCAGCTTCAACTGCCCGCTGGAAAACTACAATTCCTTCAATGTGTTGGGCTGTAGGTTCGTTGTTTTCTTTTTTTTATCACATGGAAGCTTGGAACATCCAAATAAACTAAGTCTGCTTTCCCGTTCTCGGCCCCAAAAGAGCATGTGTTTAAATTGTGTTTATAAATGACATGCAGTGCACGGCGAGATCTTGAAATAGAATTCGATTTTTTGCCCACCCCTTCAAGATATTAAGATATCCAGCATGTTCTGGAAGGGTTGGGTGTTGGGTGTGATATTTTGAGATGTCTGCCATCACAATTTCAGCACATTTCACCCCTCCAACGGATTTCCAAAAGGATGATCCTGGAAGTCAAGATCCATCAAGATCCATCAGGTATGAAGCACCGACAAGCACTAAGCATTCGGGAATCACCGAATCACGGGGGTTTGCTTCCAGGGTACAGTACAAGATGCTGCTCCCAAGATGGCTAAGCTGGTTGATACAGACAACTGATAAAGTCGTGCCTCGTTTTTGGGAATCACCAGAATTAGCTTGGGAAACCGTTTACGTAAAAGTCGTGCCTCGACCCTAAAACGCAAGCGAACTCTGACTTCAAAATAAGTTTCTCTTTCTGTTCACCAGCTTCTGATGACATGATAGTACCATGGTGTTTGGTGCATTTGTGATGTGCAAGTTGGGGCAAGGAATGTTGCGTTTAGCTTGGTTTTGAACATTATTCGTTTAGCTTTGTTTTGTAACTAGATTAATTCGGGTCCATGGCACTTGTATTGACAGTTTATGGGTTTATTAATCAACTTATAAGTGGGTTTCACCACCTTGTATGTCCCTTAGTGTGTTTGGTCGCTGAGAATTGGTTTCATCCTTTGGGGATGGTAAAAAGGATGTAAACATAGCAATTTCACTTGCTTGTTCTAAGGCCAAACATGACCAGATCTGTAGTTCCCTAGGTCTGATTTTTGTTGACATATACTGGGTTCATCCTGTTGGTCAAGGTGCCATTGTTGTTGACTACAATGAGAACACATAGTGATTAAATCATCTTCAACCGCAATATTGTGTTGGTCACATTATGTCACATTGGTTACATCGACATGATCGCGACTAAAGACATTTTAAAGCTCTTTCTCTTGACTTTTTGTGTTGAGTTTTTCAACAAATCCCCATATGACTTAGCAACAACGGTCACTGTATTCAATAGCCATAGTTAGTCCATCCAGTTCTGGGATAATTTCCCACTGAATCGGGACTTGCTAGGCTTACCCTTTGGTAAACGTTTACATAACTATGGAAAATCACAATTTTGATTGGGAAAATCGACTGTAATGGCCATTTTCCATAGCTACTAGTATGTTAGTTTACTGGAGGGTATTGGCCGGCTACCATCCATGGCTGCAATTCCTTCACCAAGCCGCGTCGCGAGGAGAGGTTTGACACAAGCCGCGCTGCGACAGGCGATGAGAAATGACGGATGGATGTTGGAACATGGATCAGATGGAACACGAACGGGTTAGCCTATGGCAAACTAACATAGCTATAGAAAATAGCCACTTATAAATGAGTTCCCTATTAAACATGGTGATTTTCCATAGTTGTGTTAGTTTACTGGAGGGTAACAATGTTAGTAATAACCTATTAATAGTAATCTGCTTGGCTGGCTCAAACATCTACTGTTGTTCAAGCAGACTTAGGGTGATTGGGTGAGACGATTAATATTGTTTGGCATGGGTTAAAACTACCAACCAGTGGATGTTAGCAATAGTGATGGGTGTTGAGTAGTTATATTGCCCATAGATGATGGATGTTATTGTTGGGTGTTGCAAAGTACTAATGACAACGAATGTTGATATTAATCGATAATGGTTTTTAACTAGTTTGTAATCCAGCTACACTCGGTAGCTTATTCACAATCAATGGATTCTAGAAATCTGAATCAATGTCATGTCCTCCAAGTTAAGTATTGTGGCCCACTTAAGGAAGGGATTATTTTGATAATTCAATGAATGTTAATAGTTGATTTTATTACCCAAGTGTTGTAATTAGTTAGATATAGTTGAATGCGATATGGTTTCCGCATAACCTAAATTCCAACAAAGTAACTTTATGTATTACACAGCCCAAGCAGACAGAATGAATCATGGCAACGAGCGCCAACTCCAACACCTGATATCACACCCTCCTGAAATCTAACCTGGCTATGGAACATGGCCCACTTAGAATGATTCATATTTCTAAGCACATATAAACATCAAGCATACAATGGCTCATAATAGTTTATTTATCTTTATTTATCAGGATGATGATGATGATGATGATGATTATTATTATTATTATTATTACTATTATTACTATTATCTATCAGACATAGTGATTTTCAGTTGTTATGTCGATTCACCAGGTGGTACATGGAGTATATATTGTCTATGGATTCTACTGCCCAGATCATCCCAGCATGTCGCTTTTGGGTGGTAGCTGTTTGTTACATCCGATGGCCATGTCCTGAAGTTCGGAAGTTCGATGGCAGCAGTTGCTTTGCCCGATACCCTGTGGTTATGACTAACATAGCCATGGAAAATGGTTAAGTTTGGATGATTTTCCCAATAAAACCTCCATTTCTAGGGGATTTTCCATGGCTATGTTAAATAACCAGATGGTAACACAAGAATTTTCAGACACATGGGGATACCCAAAGATGGATGGTTTTTGTTATGGAAAATCCGGATTGAAAATGGATGATGACTGGGGGTACCCCTATGGATTGGAAACCTCCACATGTTGAATTTATTCGGATACAAACACGTACAAGCAATATCTTGCACGTTGCAACAGTCGTTCTCTTTGTTTCAAGTTGATGCTATATCAGTCAATGGTGATATTGAAAACAACAAGACGTTGCGCTTCAATCATGGCGGTACGTCGGGGACATATTTTGTTGATCGCATCTTGGCGTAATTTTTAGTAACGGGATGCCTTGGGCCTGGGGGTGATGCAGCAACATGGAAGAATATGTCAGTGTTTGCCTCTTCCACAAAAGACATATAAGGTGCATGTTTCTGTGTATGTAGCAAATGTAGCAAAAAAGGACACGATTCGAAAATTTCAGTGATTGGATATGATTGGATACATCACTGTTCCGTTTATGGTTTGTTGTTGCTTATGTGTATTCGTTGCATCATCCCAAAGCAGATCTGTCTGGGTGTGTCTATACCACAGAATCCAATCGTTGTTCATCATTATCCCCATAAAGGTGTCCAATTTTTTTGGCAATCCATTTCGAGTATTCATCCCTGGTCAAACTGTCCGACTATGTTTGACTCCCTATCTTTCGGAGAAATCCACAGGTCACATGTGCTTTTGTCAAATCCCAGTGTTTTTTGTCGCAGCACTCCCCAGTTCAGATGGCAAATTTCCCATGTCTTCACGGTATATTCCTTTTCTTCTGCGTGGTAAAATAGCTGCAGAAATCCAATTTTAATTCATGAATAATGGCTTGATTCCCCATGCATCACTCAAAATCCGCATGTTTGCCTGGGTTTCATCTCATTTAACGAAACATACTTGGTGGCTCATCCCACTTACTAAGTGGTTAATAACCATAGTTCGTAAGTCCCCTGGGGCTATCCCATTTATCAGTGGGTTAAAACACCAGTTACTAACCACTGACGATCCGTGGGATGATCCTCCAAGTCGCTTCTAGTCGCGGCGCTCCGAGGCTGCAGCGCTGGTTTTCTGCAGAGACTTCGCTCCAGGTGAGCTGCCGACATGGCAATGGAGATTACCCTCCGGTAATCGAACATAGCAATGGAAAATCCACCAGGTGAGATGCCGAATTTCATGGATATTCATGGATTTTCCCATTAAAACCTCCGGAAAATAGAGGATTTTCCAGCCACGTTTGATTACCAGAGGGTAGTGGGACTCCACATTACCCTCTGGTTATTTAACATAGCCATGGAAAATGGCCCAATTATAGATGATTTCAGAATAGAACAAATAGTGATTTACCTCTTTTTCAGATCGTGGTTTTCCATGGCTATGTTAAATCACCAAAGGGTTTTTTTGTGGGTAAAACAATTTTCTAAACCTCCCATATGTTGATGGTAGCAGCTATTTATGGTGATGTTTGGGATGGTTTGTCAAATATTGCATGGAGAATTATATAGGACTAACAGGAATATAGTACTATGAATGGAACTAACATAGCTACTGAACATTGCCATAGATTGACATAGAAATAGTGAATTTTCCCATTGAAAATTGTGATTTTCCATACTCCATAGCTATGTTAGTTTACCAGAGGGTAGTACTATGAATGGAACTAATTCATTGTAGTTCATGGGACTATATAGGACTATAGTCCACTTAATGGGAAATGCCTGCTGATGATATTGATAATGTATTCTCGAATTACTGGTTGAACAATGGAGATTTTCAATAGCTGAGCTGTCTTGAATTAACTAAGGGAGTGTAAGTCGGGTTTTTGGTCAGGAATCGACTTGGATGTGCAGTAACTATTAGTTTTCTCATATGGTATGATTGTTATTGTGACCCAGTTAGGATTCCTGTCCTGGACAAATTTTTCGTTGGTTTCACACTTGGTTACCCTCTGGTAAACTAACATAACTATGGAAAATCACCATTTTTCATGGGAAAATCCACTATCAATGGCAATTTTCAATAGCTATGTTAGTTTACCAGAGGGTATGGTTTGTTAGATCCAGTTGTTTGCTGATATCTATCTCCATTTTCCCTAAAATGGAGGTACCCAAAAATGGATGGTTTATAATGGAAAATCCTATTAAAATGGATGATTTGGGGGTACCCCTATTTTAGGAAACCTCCAAATTGGCTAGAACATCTCATGTTTGCCCTCTATTTTCTGTTTAATCTCCACTGTTGAAAGAGACAGTTTATCCCCTAACAATGGAGATTCAACATCTTATTCATTTCCAAGAATTCATCTCCAACAATAATGGTTGTTTCTGTTGGATCTTCATTGTTGGAAATGTCATCTTCTGCGCAATTTGGTTGGCTTAGAATAGAAGGACCTCCCGAAGCTCAGATTCGCCACCCCAAGATGACTTTCCACGCCTTTTGTCTGAAGGCACCAAGTCACCTTCAATCAAAATTTTCTCTTGGATCACCTAGAAATCACATGAACCAAAACAGCCATACAAGTTCGAACAGATGAAAATCGCAAATAAAAGAACGCTTAAAAAAAATCAAGACAAACAAATCAAAAAAGAAACAGCTAACTTGGATACAATATGTATATATATATATTATATATATATACACATACCAATGGTGTTTTTGAGACTCCTCTCGGTTCATGGTTTTCTCGGTATTTCTACCAGCTCCGATGATGCTCCTATAGTGGCAGGCGCCTTCGTGGGTGTCCCAGTGACCAGAGGCCATGGGAAGGGGCTGGATGTGGAGAGCGGGTTGTGCGGTGGATGAGTTCCCCTCCTCATAAACTAACATAGCTGAAATAGCTATTGAAAATGACCATTTATGGTTGATTTACCTAAAACAAATGGTGATTTTCCTCACTTATGTTAGTTTCCCAGAGGGTACACATACAAAAGGATGTGGAAAAACCCAACATTTGTAGATTCTTTTCCCAGGGAAACCATTGGTTTTCCACATCTATATAAACGTTTACCTGATGGTACTATAAATGGGGATAAACTATCATTGGAAGTGTTTCTTTTTAATAATCCAACATTTGGGAAAATACTGTAGCCCTGAAACATACAATGTGCGGTCCCTAAGAGAGCTAAAATTGTTTATGTCCCTAGGAGCATGAATTAAAGTGGATTTTGTGAACTAGCTAGATTGCTATATGGGTTTATAGACAAAATAATGGCTCTGGGGGAGGGGGCACATTGAACATAAATGGACATGTTCACACATTTATATACCCATACACCCAGCCATACCTTCTCAGAATGTGTTTGGAGTGTGATTTAGGGGCTTAAGTAAGTACCTTCTCACGAAGTATTGGATCCACAGGGTACATATACATATCCACACAAATACACACCCCACAAGACCACAACCACCAGATTTATCAGACATGTTCACCGGGGTGAACAATCTCACTTGTGGCTGGGAGCACGGCCCATTGCTCCACTGTGGAATCAGCTGAGTTTCTTTCTAGTGGCCACTTAGGCAACCCAAGCTCAGTTCTCCCTACTCTCATTGATGACCCATCTCCCAATTATGCTTGGAACATTGTATTGTTCCCACAGTTTTGGCCCGCTATATACAATATATAATTCAGTTACAACAGTTACATCCCCATTTATGGAATCATAATCCATGTGATAAATAAAATCACTGGTCAAGGGCAATAAATCCCATTGAATCCCATAAAGTCACCATTAAATCATGATGTTCCCATTGTATTCCCATGAAATCCATGGCAAATAAGAGCTTTCACTGCAGGAAATCTCCCGCTTCAGGCCGCGCTGCTGTGAGTGGGCTACGGGCCACCAAGGACGGGGGTGGACCAAGCACTGTTGGAAGGGTCCACAGAAGTCATTCCGCCCAACACTTAGGGCTGCAGTTTGGGTTATCAATATAGTATAACTATGGTAATAATTGCATACTATAGAACCCTTGTAGGTCGAGTAGTTGAGAATTGGGGACGGTGTTTAATTTTGGACCTTACATAGCATTTTGAAGCTGGCCTTTGGCAACGGAGTTTGCCACTGATGGCTGGTAAAGGGGGCCCAATACGACTGTTCTGCCAGCTGGTACCTATTGCGATTGATTCAATCTCAATTTGTTTTGGTTCTCCTTAATTCTCCATGAAGTCCACGTGTCTGTTGCTTGATCACGATTTGTGCTGAAGTCAATTTCTGGATGTTGGATACATCCAGTTCTTTGTTGGTATTTTGTTAGTTGAATCCATGGTTTTCATTGTTTTTCTTGTTTAAAACACCACCAAGTTTCCATATTTGTCCAGTAGAAGTTTGAACTGACCAATGCCAAGGAGGAAGCCAAAGTGCTGAAGTTGTGCCCGGGTACTCAGCAACACCCCGGAACCATTCGAAGACGCAATGCTACCGCCTTTTTGGGACTTAGTTTATGAGATTCAGGCACGGCAAAAAAAAAACAGCATCATTGGTTTTTTTTTGATCCTCGAATTCTCCAACAAATCAAGAAATCAGGCGCAACATGGCGCGAGATATTGAGGATGAAAGAAGCCATAATGTGGGTTGACCATGGTTGAACCAAAACTTGATGTTGAAGTGGGGTACCATTTATGGACCACGCATGGTTCGTCATCCTTGTGACTGGTGAAAATCCAGTCCTGACTCTTGCTGATTGGTTATCCCTCCCAGATCTCCCCATGTGGATGCCTTTCGACTTAGAAACAAAACTTGTTTTTAAGATACCCATATCTTCCATGTATGAAACATTTATCGACATTTGACTGATCCTTTTTAAAGATACTGTAAATGTTGGTACATGTTCTGGCACCATGGAGCATTGTGGGTATCTTGCATCGTTGGGAAATATTCCAAGGGTAAATGACATCTTGTTGGTGAACCACCTCATGACCAGCCAAGAAAAAGGACTGTTAGAAGTGGCCCCAAGATATCTCAGGCAACTCCCGCCAGCGAAGCGGCATCCCAGGTGATGAGTATCCGGTGAATACGAAGGATCCCGACTTCCTGGAGGTGTGGATGAAAATCCGGATCTTCTGTGCTTTTCCTACAGGGAACATGGCCCATTTATAGATGATTTATGATGACTTTTTGCGAACTTCACTATGCTCATGTTCGATTTAGCTAACGTGAAAATTCATCGGAGGGTATCTCTGTTGATGGGTTTTGATATGAGCTTTAACCATCAAAATATGGGGATATGAGATAAAACTGATAAATGATGGTTGATTGATGATTTTTCAGGGTTATAATACTACCCGGCTTTTGAGGGATTATCACTAGCCGCAACAGGAATACTATTGACCAATCAGTATAATGGAATGGGACAAGGGGTATTTTTGATGGCACAAGTGGGGAATATTACCGGAATATAATGGGGAAAATCATGGGAATTGTTGGAATCATGTAATACCTTGACACACCCTAATATCCCTAATTCAGTTTTGTTTTACCGAGTTTCAGTACTTTACCATACTTTATCTATTATTAATCGATTGAGAAAAAAAAGGTTGGTTAAATCCTACCTTTGCTTGGTTAACTCACAGTTTCTTAGCTAATTCCCATTTTGAGTGGCAAAATCTGAAAGTGTCATGCTTCCATCTGCATTTCTCTTGCTTAAATCCAACTCCTAGGGAATCACCAGCCTTGTCTCTCTTACCGCACCCCAGGAGGTGCTGACTGCGGCCAAGAAGCTTCCAGATGCACCGGAGAACGCCTACGAGTCACCCGGGGGATGCACCGGTTGCGGGGAAGATGTTGGCGAAATCCCTGGAAAAATGCTGGCGAACTATGGCGAAATGTTGGGATGGGTCGAGTCACCTATGAAATGAGCATATGATTGGGGGAACAAAGATCCATAAAGCAGCTATTACTAGGATAGGGCAGCAGGCTTTGGACTAGCCAAATCTGAACATTGCTCTGGGAATACTTCTGGGGACAAAATGATGGTGATATGACCAGCAATCCCACGCAAGATGATTGGGTATTGATATCAACGGGATGTGTATAGAACAATACAATGGGAATCTATGGCGAACTATATAACAGTAAACTTTATAGTAATTGTTATGCACAAACTTTGTTTATGTTTGTTCGGTGAAATTAGCATCGCAATTCATGCTTACCTACTAGACTCTAAGTTGAATATCCACTTAATTGGCTTTAAGTAGCCACCAAACCTACCTTACGTTAAATTCCTTACTTTATTAACTCCATGTTTACTTCTTTAGACTCGTTGAAGATTGTAGTATATCATATTCAATTTCACCATTTGCTATCCACTATTTGGGGAATCTACTGGGAATCTGAAGCAAATCCTAGGGGCCCGGTCCCAAAATCAGTGCTCCTGCAGCGTGAGGCTCTTCTTGGGCGACTGGAAGGTGGAGTGGAGCGCCTGGGCATGAAAGTTGTGCCATGTTGAAGAACACAGTAAGAAGGACAGAATATGTAGAACGTGTTGAATGTACCATGTATACATATGTATACGAAGATACAGCATGTGATAATGAAAATACATTATCAGACTATGTAGTATATGTATATGTATACTTACATGTATATATATATATCCATGTGTATATATATACATATATATATATATGTGTATGTATATATATACACATATGTATATATACATATATGTATATGTATTTGTATGTATTTAGACAGCAGCTTCCGAAGAGAACAAACATGTGCTCCTATATTAGATGTAAATCGAACCTCAAAGGGTGGGAGTACAAACTTGTTGCACAATACACAACTCAATTACAAGTTAAATACAAATCAGGTAGGATAGTATCGATTGTTATAGTCCTTTGTGAAAACCTGAGGGCTAAGACATCGCAACACTACTGTTGTCAACCGTTTTCATTTTCCTCTGTAAAATGGTTAAACCCGGTTGAACAATCGAATTTTGGGAGGGTTTGTCTCACCAGTCACTGGTCATCACCATGGAACCGAGCCCAAGGTACACTGGGAGGCAAGGCGGTGAAGAAGGAAGCGGATCCAAACGCTCCGCCCATGAACTTGAAGTTCGTCTCTTTCACGGTCACTTGGTTTGGTTAAAGCAGCCGGGTTCAGGTTTTTTCGTTCTGTTCCGGATACTGTTGTTTCAATTGCTCTTTCGGGTGTTGTTTGTAAAAATTGCCTTCTATCTATCAATTCTTGGTGGGATGCTGAGTCTGAACGGACTACAACTCTTTGCAGTGGGAATTCCATGAATTCTTAGCTAATTAAGTTACAGTATGTGTAATGCTCGGGTCCGCTACAATGTGGGAAGTAGGAGACTATGTGGGTCATGCAACGCTTGGTTGGATCAAGTACATAAAAGTTTTTCGGAGTGGTTACTGTACCTGAGGAATCCTACATTTCAGTATATGTTAAGACAAAATTGAAGGACACATCTATGTCAAGAAAAAACAAAACCGTTACAACCAAATAAACCGTAAATATATCATGCCTACAACCTATTTAATCAAGTAATGTAAACCAGTTTCCAAGGTTGGTTTCTGCCATTTGTCTTCCTTCAAACCGCAGTCATCATACCCCTAGTCATCCATGAATGGCATGGATGGTATGGGCAGGTAATACAAGAAGTAAGTAGTGACTCACCATGTTGTTTCCTATCCCTTTTTATGTGAGTCGTTAGTCCTATATGTAATGAATATGATTTATAATACACAATATATCAATATATTGCAATATAAAATGGAATCATCCTGAAGCAGATAGACCATAGAATTAGACAGGAAAAACATGAGAGATATTCTGGAAATATCATTATATATATATACCTTCTGGTAATCAAAGACAGTAATGGACAATCTCCCATTTATAGATGATGTTCGAATTAAACGTTCCCTTTTCTCGGGAATTGTGAATTCCCATGTTTGATTACAGGAACCCACCTCCCTTTACGGTAAGATTAGATGGTCTACCCATCCCCACATTTTTCGTAGAGGCATTGCCGCCTGTCCCAGTGGAGTTGCTTGGCCGAGTTTGTTTTTAAGGAAGGTTCCCTTTGAAATGATGGGAATCAAAATTTTTGGTGTCAAAATATGTTTTTGGATGGGGTAGACCTGACTCGAACTCGCACTGGTGATTTCAGTTCAACGCTACCCAGGGGACGTGGATCCCAGCAATTAGGATTTAAAACAGTATGTACAGTAATGGGGATTCAAGGGTGCTGGCCAACCGTAATGGAGATAGAATCATCATTATAAATATGTATAATCTACGGTATTATGTCAGGGCCAATATTCCTAATAATGTCATTAGATATTGATAATGTATAGTTGACAAATGTTACCATCTTATTCCTGACCAACCAATTATAGATAATGAGAGACAATCATGTGGGGCGTATGGTTTTGTCCCTTCACATGGTGGGTTGAAGAACGCCAGATTTGGTGTGCGAAATGGATATATATATATATATTGATATATCGGCCGTGTCATCATTTGGGCATTGCAGAATCATGTGGGTTGGTCCAAAAAAGGCCCAGTATTTTATGATTGTTTCACTGTTTTTCAAGGATGGTATATTAGCCCTGTTTTTCAAGGATGGTATATTAGCCATACAAGGTGGTGCCCCCTTAAGTTGGTGTATAAATAATCCCCATGAATCCATTGTTTATGAAAGGTTGTATCTACCACAAACCATCGTCAACCATCGGCACATAAACCAACTTAGCTATGTCCCGTGGCTTCACATTTTAACTTTTTTTGAATTCAATCATGGGATGTGAAACATCATCAAACCATGGAGATGAAAACCTTAAATCATGGAATAAAATCATAGTCATATGGGATAAGGGATATGTATATATACCCTCTGGTTTAACACAGCCATGGACTAGCTGGCGAATTTTGGATGATTTTGCTAGAACCCTCCATTTAGTTCAGGGATGTTCCATGGCTATGTTAAATAACCAGAGGGTAATTGAGATAGAACTGGAAGATCATGTTGATAAAAAGTGAGGATTTCAGACCTAAACGTCTTCAGTTTCATCAATCAATTGGGATTTTACCGGCAACTCATGGGTACATCCAGCATCACTTGGATGTCATTATTGGCTGGCTCAGTTGTAGTATCTGACATTTCACCCTATCCGTATAAGGGTGACTTTATAAACATCCTTAAGCTACAGACTACATGTTTTCTTCGGACATTGCATCTCAATGAGCTCGGCTTGAGCAGCTTGACTGTCGACAAGGCGGATGTGGATCTTCACGTCTAAGAAAGGAACATATGAGTTGTGAACATTCTGACAGCATGTCCCCTAGGGACTTACCCTCTGGTATTGCCTAACATAACTATGGAAAAACACCATTTTTAAGAGGTAAATCCACTATAAACTGGCTATTTTCAATAGCTATGTTAAATTACCAGAGGGCACCTTTCATAGTCTCTTGGGATTTTTTCCGAAGGTGAGGGACTCCATCCAAGCTTTGCAAGATATTGACGTGCCTGCCCAAGGCCAACACTCAAGCTACACCAAATGTTCCATATAAAAGAGTACCCTCCTGTGAACATACAAAAAGATGTGGAACACCATGGAAGAAAACACCATAAATTGTAGATCAAATTCCCAGGGAAACCATTATTTTTTCATTATTCTCCACATCTATATTAGGGCCCTAGGGTAACATGTGTTTTTTTCCCCACCATTTCCAGTGTTTTTCCCCATCTTCGATGATCACCTGACCTCTCCTTCCCGCTGACGATCAAGCGAGGTTCACGGGCTCCTTGAATCGGGTCACTGGAACGTCGGAGGGTGGAACATATCAGCTGCTACAAACCTTCGTGTTGTGCCTCGGATGGCGAACTAAGCCATCATCTAGGGCTGGCGAACTCGAGACTACCAGCTGGTTCAATGGGGATCAGGTACAACGAGGGTTCCATTTTCGACCTGAGCTTAAGAACTTTTTTTCTGATAGGTGCAGTCACTGACATCCCTTTAATTTGCTGGAAATTTACCAGATTATCCAAATTTGGTCAGTGGCAGTCCATGAAATATTATAGAATTATCCTACCCCAAATGACGTCCCAGTTTCATGGGTTCAACTCAACCAGGTTGGTACTGGAAGCCTTCCTCCAAGTCTTGGACAAAATCTCCAGATGGTCGCCAAATCCACAATTGTCCAGAAAAAAATACTTAAAAAAAAAACAGAACCAGCATAAAACACAAAAACAATCTCCAGAGAATCTCCATCATTTCTCCAAAGTTTCTAGACATAGCTCCTTAAATCTCCCTAAAAAGTCAGAAATTCCAACAACTCACCATGGCAGCTAAGGCCTGGCACTGATGGCCCCGAGGCAGCCATGGTCTTGGAAGGCACTTGGAGTTCCTTGGCGTCGTTGATGGTGAGGGGGAACGACTGGGAACGACCTGTATGATTTGCGGTGAAAAACCGGGAGAGTTGTAAGGTACAACGGGATATCATGGGAAATATCGGGATATAATTGATCTATAGAATGATGACATTACCAAGTTGTACTGCGTACAAGCAACTGTCACCTTTTTGAGGTCTACTGTGAATTACCAGTTATCACGAGGTGGCCAGGTATACCATACCAAGGGGATGAAAGAGTACTTTCATCCAGAAAGATGTGATTCTCGAGGTCTAATCAATTTGGGAAATGGATGGGAATGGTACAAGGTTATGGTTGGTTTATCATATACAAACCCCATCAACTAATTGGTTTGATATATTTACCATTAACAATAATATAGCTATTGGAGTTGTGAACCAACTTGGCTAGGGTCCAGCTCAACTTGTTTTGTTTTGAGACAAATCCAGAAACTGTTCAATCATGTTGATTGTACCTTTAATATGTTTCAATAGTGGATGGGTTTATGGTGAAGTATACCTTGAAGACTGGTTTGAGGATGTATCCATCGAACGATTACTCATTGGTGACCCCAACCCATGATTTTGGAATGTTTAGCGTATGGTAGGCAATATTGGCCTGGCATTGCAAAGACAAATCCCATGAACTATGTCACAATGTTTGGTTATTGTACAATAAATGTTTGGTTAGTCCATTTTTGTTGGACAAGAAAGACTAATGTTTGGTAAGCTGGGAACGCCACTAGTGGTTGAATCCCTGATGAGCCATCCATGCTACAATGTTGTGCCCCCTACTTAGCTAGGTTGGTCTGTATCACACCTAGGGTTTGTGGTGGGTATTTGTAGATATCCATAGCTCATGACAGGTTCATGAACCAACAAATATCTCACTGGGTGGGCACCTAGTTGCAAGTTGGCTTACAGTTGTTATAATGATCATTCATTTGCACTAGTCACCGTTTGTCATTCTACTCGTAGCTACAAACCCGGAACTTCCAGGATCATCAACCGATCAACTATAAATCCAAATTGTTGTTTGTTTAACCTATACTTGTTTAATCTTTTTTAATGGCCAAACGTTCCCGAATCAGCTCACCTCTCACCTTTCCCCACCCCGGAGGTACTGGTACGGCCACCGGCAATTGGGGCGATGGGGCACCGAGGACGCGCGTGACTTGGCAGCAGTCTGAAGCTTGAGGGATCAGCAAGAAGAATGGTGGATGAACCATGGGATACCCTCTGGTAAACTAACAGTTTGAAATGGAAAATCACCATTTTTAATGGGAAAATCCACTATAAATGGCAATTTTCAATAGTTATGTTAGTTTACCAGAGGGTAATATGCTTGGATTTGCTCAAGATACCTCAAGAATTCTCAAGATATCTCAAGATGTTTTTTCATTTTACCAATGGGAATTCCACTACTTTGGGAATGTATAGGGAATACTTATTTTGGTTGGGGTTTCTTAAGCACATCCAAGTATATTGACAACAATCCCATGCTAACTGGATAAGGTTGCTTGGGTCAACCTGAAGTTTCTTCTTGGCATGTTGGTTATGAGAGTTTAATGGTTGAGCCCACCAATTTGGGTGGATGTAACGAAAAGGTTTTTTTGGAGAAAGCAACAAAGAGGTGGATTTAACCAACACAGCACGAGTTGTCATAAATTGTGATAGATCAAACATGAGGCTTTTAAGCAACAATCATGTGCCAAGCGTCAGAGATGCAAACATGAGCACGGAACATATGTGCACGGCTTTGTCAAGATCCCCAAAGAGCTGCGAAAAATGCAACTCTTGTACGTTCTGGTCAAGCGGTTCGTTTTATTGCAAGTCAAGGGTGCAAACAAGAAAGCTGATCCCCGATTCGCAGTGGTCGCTATGTATGATGAAGCACTAGAGGAGGTGGTCAGATTGGCAAAGACATAAAAGAATGTCCTGGGAGGGAATTATTGAAACCGTCTCGTTTTGGGGCGCCCAAAAATGACTCAGTTTTGGACCACTTCTGAGCGACCCTCCCAAAATCCCATGTTCGTTATGTTTGATCCATATTGACGTCGATCGAAGCCAACATATATGTTGGTCCACTCCCCACGTTCATGAAAATTCACATGTTGGTGATTCAATCCTCATGTTCACTGATGAAAAAAATGTTCAGCGTTGTTGATGCCGGCGATTCACAAGTTTTGGTGAAGATCAACAATAATTATTGTTGGTGAAGATGAATGTTTTTGTCTTCAGATCTCCATGTTCGTTGCATAAATTCTAGTAGCTCAAACCATCCATTTTCACTGGTCAACATCGAACAATTTGTTTCTTGATTCCTATGTGTTTTAGTTAAATGTTTGTTGGTGAAAATCACCAAGACAAAAACCTAGAAGGTGGGGCCCCCCAGTTATGTATGCTTAGCCCTATAAATTGACTAGTTATAATATTATATATTTCATTACCACAAGCCGCACAAACCCAATCGTTATAAGGTTGTGCCCCAATTCCAAGTTCATTTATCACTCCCATTAACTCTAGATATATCTACCATCAACCCTGGTTATGTTGGTTCTGTTCATCAAGTTAGCGATTCCGTTCACTTTTTCCCCACCTGAAAGTTGCTGCCTGGTGCCGCACCGGGTTCCAGTGAGGTGCCGACCCAGTTCGAAACCGTGCGCGTGGTTCCCTCCGCCTCCGAGCCTGACGCCAGCCGGGCACCAGGAGATTCATCCCGGAGAGATTTTTGTTTGTCTTATGATATCCTCAACATGAACCTGCTTCCAACATGGAGCCCAAACATGCTAAGATGGGCATGGAGACCCCTTACAAGTATACCTGACAAACTGTGCAAAAGATATATATATATATATATTATTTATATATATATATATAGAAAGGCATTGAAAGCGCTACAGAGGGTGATTTGAGCACAGACCATATGAAAACATCCGGAGCCTAACAGCACGGATGTTGGAAGATCTACCTTCCAGATCCTTCCAGTAATATCACCCGGCAATGGAACCTCACCTATACTTTTAGATTATACCCTCTGGTTATTTAACATGGCCATGGAAAATCCTCATAAATGGAGGTTTCTAGCTGGGAAAATCATCCAAAATGAGCCAGCTATTCCATGGCTATGTTAAAGAACCAGAGGGTAGATGATATGATCTTTTTTCCCCTATGATGCTCCCATTGGACGTTGGGAGCTTCCATCCATTCTAAGGTCGCAAAATGTTGGAGGATGCTGATCTAGGCCACGCTCGCTCAACGTGTCGGGAATGCGGGCCAGGTTCAAAGAAATTCTGAGCTGCTTGGAGGGTGGTCCCCCCCCCGGCCACATGTTTGTTGGTTTTGAAACCTTATGAATACTATAGATTATAGGGATACAGTATCTGTATTTACCACAAGATGCCATATAGTTAAACTATTAAACTAACTTAGTCATAAGCCAGTTTGGCCAACTATGGGACACCACTTTGTGTTGTCTATGGGGAAGACAATGAAAGTTTGACTTGCCGCCTGTCCTAATTATGATATTTCCCGTGCCACCCTGCTGAAAGGACAGCTTCCACAAAAGATGTGGCCCTCCAGTTACATATGTTTAAAACAAGAAACCAAAGTATCTATGAAGGCGGGCTCTTCTTCCAGCATCTCCGACCAAGAGATGTGCCAAGATCAATGCAAGAGCTAGGTTCGAACAACTCCATGACATGACCACAGTGCTCTTCCTTACAACTTATAAGTGTGCAATAAATGATACACATGGCAATATGTATGATAAGCATTGTAGCACATTTTATAGTTTTATTTTGGCAAAGGTTACTTGTAATATAAACAAACACGGACAAACCAAGCATGAGTCCACTCAGTTTTCCATCCATTGACTACATCAGCAGTTTCAACAAACCCAGTTTATTTGTTTAAAGGGGATTATCATAGTCAATACATGTCAATACACTGAAATCACACCATTATTAACGGGATGTCCTTTGATGTTATTGACATTGCTCTCCAGCTTTATGTGGCTTAAGATTCAACTTAAGATGCGTGAACATGGCCTAATACTTCAAGTACCAAAAAGCATGCGTCAATATTGATGTTCTATCACTTCTTCAAAGCATAGAATGTACCGGAGCCTGCAGAAGAACCTATCTTTAAAAAGAAACTAATTCAGATTTTAAAATAAATATGTGGGTTGGTTACAAACATTGGCCACCGCGACGTCCGCCATTCTCCGCTCCGCCATAGGGCAGTACATGGAGCGCACAGCGGTGAAGGCAAAGGAGACCTACATCGACCTGAAACACATCAGTTCCTTGGGGCGTTGTTTGCTGCTGGGGATGGGTTCAACAAGATTGCTCATGGATTTCAAGGGGATTGTGAATGGATTGTAGTGGGATTTCATAGATATAGAGGTACTGGACCTTAGATAATTTTGATCAATATAGCAACCCCCAGAAATGATAGAATAGAAACGTAGAAATCCCATAGTGATAAAGTATGATAAAGATTGATAAAGTGATTTGTTCGATCGTTTTGGTGGTTACTAGAATGGATTTCAAAGTAGTGGTTGATGGATTTGGTCTGGGAATTAGTGAAGTGTATCGGGATTATCCCGATTGGGAATATACCAGGTCCAGTACATGAATCAAATTGAATAGAACGTATTCATTATATTTTCCAATGCAAGTGTTACTTGGCGTCAAGTTCCAAGATAGATGCATGATGATGCATGCGTTTTGGTCTTCTGTAAACAGATAAGATGAATAGGATCTAAAGGCAAAAAAACGTGGTTTTGGTTTGAACAAGGCAAACCATCCCAGCATGACCTTATTTCAGGCAGATCATGCCACGCTATTGTTTGGCATGTGTCGGAGTCAGTGTGTCAAACCTGTTGGCATCTTTTGGACCACGTCACTGACTAGAGCAGCTTTTGAGATACAATAGACAACGATGTGACTCGATATTATTCCCATTTGTTTCTCAAGTAGTTGCATCAAGGTTTGAACTTGTTTGAGACGATCCTTGAGTCTCTAGTTGAAGCTAGAACCATTGATACATATTGATGTGTTCTAGACATCTTCTACAGTACTATACATCAAACGATGTCCCAAGAACATGAGCAGGATACAGCCTGATATGTTCTCAAGAGACAAGGAAGCCAGTCAGTACTTGGCCCCTCAGTTCAGCCTTTGAATATGATGAAATATGAGATTGGTATCTTCCCCATATCAGCAACTACAGTTCACTTAACTACTCTTACGCACTTGTTACCATTGTTCTAGCCATGTGAAATAATGGGTCAACAACGAGGGTCACGGTCAATATACTTGGATGATTCCTCGCAGTTCTCGGATACAAACCCATGAGATTCCCAGTTCGAAGCCACTCAGAACAATCGAATGGTCCCATGGTCAGGTGAAGAAATGCGTGCTCATCAGGTGGGAACTGAGGGATGGGGGTTTCTTGAGGAACAACAATCGAAACCAAGGGGAGGATGAATGAGGTGTTACCCTCTGGTAAACTAACAGTTTGCCATTGAAAATGGTGATTTATAGTGGATTTTCCCATTAAAAATAGTGATTTTCCATAGCTATGTTAGTTTACCAGAGGGTAAACCATGACATTGGGAAGTACCCTGTTTTTTTTGTTTTTTTTGGGGGGAAAAGACAAAACTGGATTTGCTTGATGTTTCGCCAGCAACTATATGGTCATCTTCAATCATATTTACTGTTTGGGATGACTCCCAATGACGGTATGGTGTTTTGGGTGGGTTGCAACCACGGATCCACTGCCTCAGATGCTGCAAATTACATATGAACAAGAACGATGATACCATACAACAATGGATCCATAACCAGTGGAATACCAGTGGTAATATGATCAAGACTACATGGGAACGAATTACATTGTTTTTCGTTCGTATTGAAAATGCCCCATCTTTTTTGATAGGTCCAGTCGGTCCAGTGGTACCCCAAATGTTGAACCACCTGAATCCAGGGCGAATCTGGAGCCTACTACATTCTGACCAAGATGGAGGACAATTCCATTCCCTTCCTCCTGGACTAAGCTTATTATTGGTTGCCAACCTGTAGGTGTGTCTGAAAATGATGCGTATTACTCCCCATGACCTAGCCAAAATGGTGGTTTTGCAAAAGATACAAAGAGGATGAATATAAAAATATATGATTTCAATAAGGAACATTATGATTACGCAGTAGGAGTTTCTATTTTCAGACAAGCCAAGGGTTGGGCCAATTCGGACAGACATCCTGACCTCTTCCGCTCTCAGCTCGGTTGTTTTCGCGTTGAAACAAACGACGATGCACAAGTTCCTTGAAGGTTCAAGGGGATAGACAAGTACAAAATTTCATGTAAATAAGAATGGTTCAAACAGTTTGGTTCATCTTTCAGGGGGTCTTTTGGTCATATTTCCTGGATGAAACTGACTCGAGCTGGGCTGGACATCCATTTCTACTAGCAATCGTAGCAGATCGAGGAAAAATAGGCTGACGCGACGGGGGAGCGCAGGGGTCCTGGTGGGAGATTCGATCCAGAACCGGGGCAAAGCCGCATTGCTTTGACAGTACGAATGGCAATTCGACACTGCTCAAAAAGATCGAAACAAGCTTGGAATCATCTTAGTTGACTCTAGAAATTCAAGTTTGAGCTTAGCAATAATTACAGATCAGGAAAAACTAAACAACTTAAAGGTGGAACAAAAACAAGAATTGTCAGTTTGTTGGTTTGTGCAATGGAAATGGATGCCATTGAACTACTGTACCTAGCAGTTCACAGTTTCCATTTTGGGGTGGGCAAGTGACTGTTTAAGTTTTAGGTTGGATAATAATCAATCTTACTTTGAATTGAATGATTTGCACTGGTTTATCAAACTTCTTTTTCTAATTTCCTCCATTCAAATTGATCCCACAATGTTCTCGAACAAAGCACATGTATGTAGCACAGAACCTTCCATAAGCTGCGCAACACCATTCAAGATTATCAACCTCCGTTGCAAAACATGGAACACATTGAACCAGCTACCATTCCATTAAACACAGCAAACCAGATACTTAAAACAGCCCAACAAAGGTTAGTTCAACCCAGCTAATTTAGTAACGGTAGGGTAAGTGGGCTGCTGGTCCAGTTCATTCACTGGGGTGATCCAAACCACCTACGGTTCCTGAGGTGAACCACCAACATATTTCATACTTGTAGTGTATTATAGTTATATCCCTTTCTGTACCTATTTTACGACCATTAACCATCGTTGTTGGTTATGCTATGTTATGCTAGTGAATCAAGTGGCTACCTCACCATACTTACAGAGGTTATATCCCGCGTCATCAGGAGTAAAATCCCATGGTTATACCTTGGTTATACATTGCCTCTGGCCACCCCCAAGTAGGCCCGGCACCCGTTTTCCGGCGAAGCTCCAGTGCTAGGCGGTCGAGGGCCTTAACACCGAGACGATGGTGGAGACGTTGACGCAGCGCAACGCCAAGGCGAGGGGCCGAGGTTTTTTCGCGGCTGGAGGATGAAACCAAAGCAGGTTTTTTGGAGTGATTCAATCGAAATAGCCAAAAGGTATTGTGATTTACCCTCTGGTAAACTAACATAACTATGGAAAATCACCATTTTTAATGGGAAAATCCACTATAAATGGCCATTTCCAATAGCTATGTTAGTTTACCAGAGGGTAAGATGATTTCACCTAAAAATAGGGATTGGATGGGATTTGTAAGAGTTCTACGACTGAGTAACCTCAAAGTGAAGGTTTTAGGAAGAACTAAAGTGTTCAGAAATATTTGGGCCCTAATCTGGGCAAAGTCTAGTGACGTCACAACACCACACTGTAAAATGTTGTTTATTTTCACTTAAGGTATCGTTGTGATTTTCCCAGATCATTTCTAAATCACCATTTTCCAAAAGCTACCACCTTGGTTTTACCACCTTCCCAGCTTGGCCGCAGGATGGATCCTTCGGGCGAATGGTCCTGGCGCTGGAGTGGCAACAGGTGCGCGGCTGCACGGGCTGCCATGGCCTTGGGTGCGATCAACCCATTTTTTATGATCGTCCAAGAACAGTCCAACTATCCAACTAAGATATTTTTGTGTGTCTGAAAAATAGGGTATATCCAGGACAAATCTCCAATTATGACGTCATTTAATAGGGATAACGATCATTCATGGTTTTTTTTCGGGGCGCACTATTTTCAGAAAAACCCATATATTAATGATCCAGTTGTGGATTTATATGCGGATGGGTCAAAAGCCAGTACCCTAGTGAAGATGAACATATCTCGTAAATGATTGTAAATGGATGTTCATTCCTAAAATGTTACCATAGGTATTGACCTACATATATACATATATAATATATATATATATATATATATATATTATAGATGTACTCGTAATTGGAAACATGTAATAATCCACAAAAAGATGTCATGGAATAAAGATGACTACATAACATATGATTGCCCCAACATATCCAAAGATATTTCTATATTATCATAGTAATCCAGAAAATGACGACAAGTGGGAAGCCTGGAACATATCAACAAACTAACATCCTGGAAGCACTGTTTGGCATCTTTTTGGGGGTTGCTGTAGAAAATTCCTATATGGAATAAGTAGTTAGAACATGTGTAAATTGGAAAGCCCAATCTAAAATCTTCTATAGTGATAAAGTTGGGATAATCTTCCATATAATCAGCCCACTTTATAAAGTAGATTAAGCCCAAACGACAGGTTCTAAGTGTGGTTTCGGCACTCTGTGAGGAGGTAGAGGCTAAGCCTTTTACTCCCCAGGAAACGGGACAGAAGTGGACCACTACAGAATGGTGCAAAGCATTGAAGCACTGCGAACCTTATACGGACGGCAAAGAACCCTGACAATTGTTGAAGGACATATAACCTTTGAGTCAACGCAGCTTGTAACAATGGCTTCAACACTTGTTTGGATCCATACTCCTAGAGTGATCCGCCGTGCACGGTTTCCATTTTCCCGGTATGGACAGCCAGACTACAAATGGCATCAGGAACCAGACCAGCGTGAGAGAAAGCCGAAACGCTTCGCATTGGTATTCCGATATGGGAGTCTGGCCACAGGGGTTGAGAAGTACGTCTCAGGAACGCTCAACAAGGTACTGACGGTTGCTAGCAAAGAAAGACCAGGGGTACTCATGTGGAGGGCCAAAACACGCAGTGAAAAGCGCGCCCGTGCACGTGCGGGCCAGCAAGATGGGTGATACAAAGTGGGTCCGATTTCACCACTTGTATGGAACATGTTTTTGGGGTTTAGAAGCATTGGAAACCAACTTGTTAGTGGGGGGCCTCACATTGTAAGGATATGGAAGGTTGTCACAGCTTTACCACTATCAATTGAGTTATCACATCGATAAGTCAACGGTTATCATATGTCCGTCATATGTTATCATCTAATTGGCCCCCACGGATTGTAAGTGGATGTTCGCCATAGTTCTTGTCATCGTAATGTACTATAGATATAGACACTGTATACAATTTGAGCTAATTTGAAATCTTGGAATACAAAACTAGTGATTAATGGATACTTATTAAGTGATTACTACCCATAGTGATAACCCAATTTGTAGATGGGATAAGCCTGACCGACGAGGATCCTCCAAGTACGCAAAGGTCGGTTGCTAGTTGATGATTTGCTCGAGGGTCATAAACTTACCCACTACCCTCTGATAAACTAACATAGCTATTGAAAATGGCCATTTATAGATAATTTTTCCATTAAGAATGGTGATTTCCCATAGTTATGTTTACCAGAGGGTATATATATTGCGGATCATTGTCCAAAACCTATTGTGGATTAGACTTCTCGATGGGTTGATTGTTATTTCGGGGATGCAGTGGTTGAGTCAAGACACGTATTTTGACCCCACAGTCTCCACAACCAAAGGTCATATCGGTTCATCGCCAATTCATCCAGCGTATAGCTCAAGATGGCTCCAGCTTTGAGTGCTGTTTTCCAGGCCTGGAGTATCAACCGTCCAAGGTAGCAATATGAGTTATATGAGGTTATTTCCCATCCCAATCAACCGGCATTTCCATGTTATTTTTTGGCTAAACATCCGTGTGTCTTCCCATGGAAGCCTTGGGTAAGGGTGTCCTCGGCCACCTGCGCGGACAACTGTTTTCAGAGGTCAATGTCTTGGATGAGAACACCTTTGAGGCGGTAAACGTTGCGTTGCAGTTTTGTGAATTTGTGTTTTAAAAGTTTGAAACATCCATGAATGTTGCTAAACAATGCCATAAACAATCCCCAATTTCACCATAAAGAGGTGGTATGGGTGGTTTCGTGTTGTTTTCACCAACATTGGTGGTGAATCTCAATCAAGATCCTGGACATCAAATAATGAGTGTTTGACCTTTATCATTTTATTGATCAAATCATTTAGTGAATCCCGGGGTCTCGAAATCATTGGATCATGAAATTGTGGCATCATTTATTGCGTGATTGGTTTTAAATATTTGTCTTCGTGCCAAACAATGACGAGATGTGACCAGTCCTTTGCTCCAATGATTTCTACTGCATAATCTCATGATGATCTCATATTGGAGTGGAACTGTGAAGGTTTGCATGGTTTTAGGTCTAATTTTTGGTAAACACATGAATAAACCACCCATTACTGGGAACGCTTGGAATCCACAGCGAGATCATCCACCCAGACGACATGGCCATGGAGTATGCCAAGTGCCTTCCCAGTCAAAAATTGGTTTAAATATGCCACGAAGTATATAGGCATGTGAACATACTATCAACTTAGCTATCTAGGGTGCCCTGCCCTGTAACCATGTTCATATCACTCAGAAAACGTATGTCACGCATGCTCAAATCTTCAGATCCGATTCCCCAATGCATCGTCTGCGTGTACAACGCTGCAGAGCGTGAATCCTAGTGGAGCAACCGTGCATACGCCTCATATCGCAAGTCGTACAACTAAAACTTGAAGACCTGGAGGCAGGAAAATGCAATGGACCAATCGAAGATGGGCAACCCCAAGTACAATGAACCTATTTCAAAGACTCCATGGAATTGTTTAATCCCCGGCATTGCTTGGCACCGGAATTCGCATTCGGCACTTGGCCCAATGCACGCACTGGATCTCCTTCGCGGCCGGGGCAGATCCTCAAGGGCTTGGCAGCTGGCCGTTTATTAGGACGTGCCCTGCTGTCCCCCGAAAGCATGTATGAACAAGGGGCCACCATGATCCCACCGCGGTGGAGAGTCACTTTTTGTTCCCCTCTGGTAAACTAACATATCTATGGAAAATCATCATTTTCAACAGGTAGATCATCTATAAATGGATCATTTTCAATAGCTATGTTAGTTTACCAGCGGGTAAGTCAACCTCATCAATCATCCAACGTTTTGGATATTCCCATGGACTTTTGACCCCCACGCATCATTTGGAACTACCCAAGCTGGCCTCTCTATTTTTAATGGTGTTTGTGTTTGTCTCCAAACGGGGGATACTCCAACTTTGCTGACAAATTATGGTCAACCAAGAAATTGTTGGCTTCTCTAGTTCCAGACAGACAACCCGTCATTTTGGAGTATATATATATATACATATGTGCGAACACTTGCTGTCTTACATCCATTTATAGATGGACAATCTATCAAAACATCATTTATATAATTGATTAATTACATAAATTCAAAACATGATGTCCTGCTAAACATAGAAGATTTGTGCCACTAAACATCTATGGGTTCCTACTAAACATAGTTGTTGTCTTCGTCTAGGTATAGTAAGCCCAACACAGATGCAGAAGAGTTGGGAGGCTGCAAATTATGGAAACATCATCTATACCATCCTGGAAATACGCTTCATTCTTTTTGAGGATCCCTATACTTTGGAGTAACATAGCTTTGGAAATGGTCCAATTAGTTTGATGGATTACCAGATGTTTCACATCATTTGTAGATATGTTTCACAAAAACTCACTCACTAAAGACAGATGTTGTTTCCCATCAAACACCTATGGACTGCAATGAAACATAGAGTGGTCGGTGTTTTCATTTTTTCCCGCTGCTTTTGTTTCAAGAACTTGTTCTTCTAAACCAACAACAACAATGAGCACGTTGGTTTATAGCCAAAATATTTGGTTTATCGATGTTCCAACTATTTGGTTTATAATGTACTACCAATGGACCATAACTATTGAACTATGAAATACTTTTTCTTTGAAACTATATGTTTATATACAAGCAATATTCGGCATTATCCTCTGGTTTTTTTTAACAGTTCGCCATGGAAGCCATGGCCCATAGAAATAGATTATAGATGATAATGAAAAATGGTGAAATGCCTATCAAAGATGTTTTTTTCCCATGGCGAAGTGTTAAATAACCAGAGGGTATAAGCATTAAGAACTATTTACACCCAACTCCAGGTGCCTGTGGCCGCTGCAGCACGATCCTTGAGCCCGGGACCTGAGTTGCATGGGACCCATAAAAAAAGGGGAATCTCCAAAGGAAAAGTGAGATGTGCCATGGTGAAAACATGGATTTATGTGAGAGAATACCATAAACCAACCATGACTGGGAATGCTCAATCATTGGGGATGGTTTATGGATGATTATGGCATTGTTTTACCAAGAAATAACATACAAAAAACATATTTTTATTGTTTGATGTATCATGATATATCATAATTAAAGCAAGGTCAATGATACTAATCTATAGTTGATGGGGTTTTGAAACTAACTTATAACTGGGGGGACACCAACCAAATGCACGGTAATGCCGGGGAGGGGATGGCTTAAACCTACGAAATCCCGGGGGAGGACGCACATCCGCAAATTCCAGCTATTTTCGAGGTGAACCTACAGCGTGCAGGTCTTGACTCATAGCCATATACTTTTACTTGGGGAAAGGTTTGAACTAGTATTAACTCGCCAATTTATAGCAAAAAGACGGGTATATATAAGCATCACGCTTAGTTAACTCATCAATTTATAGCAATTCATTTTTTGAACTGACATTGATGGATTCACTATCTGAGTCCGTCACAGCAGCCCGTTGCAACCATTGTCCAAGCGCTGGGATTCCACTTGGATCAGAGATTCGCCGATCAAACACCGTCGTTGGTTGATGATCAGTCATGAATGGAATGGCAAATACCCTCTGGTATTGCCTAACATAACTATGGAAAATCACCATTTTCAATGGGAAAATCAACTATTTCTATGGCCATTTTCAATACCTATTTTAGTTTACCAGAGGGTAATGACATATGAAGTGGCAATAAATACTTGTCAAAAAACAACAACAATGGGGGTTTAACCATCAAACATGGGGATGTAGGCTAGACATGATGGCCCATTGATGATGACTGCAATCCTATGGCATATTGCAGACACATATTGGGATATACAAGCAATATTACCAACAATACTATGATACGACCAATTACACGATTTATCAATGAGGGTTGAACCATGATTCATGGGGGCTTTAAATCAGCATCAAGCGATGATATCATCCTTTTACCGGATTGTCATCTTCCATGAGCGATCCCAGTTCATCCCGGTTGAAACCGGTTTTCCACTGATGTGTATATAAAGGATAGTTAGGAGCATTGATATTAGGAGCATTAATCCCGGTTAAACGATATATAGGAGCATTGTGAACGGATGGGATTGCCAACTAATGATAGTTAGGACTCACCATCCAATTATTCAGCACTGCTCAATTGTTGAGAGTGAATATCAATGTATCTAGCAACTGGGCTGTATTCGGGTTTCGTTCACGGACTTTGTGGGTTGGAACCCCAGTCACTAAATGTGCATCAAAACATGTGGATTCGTAAAGTATTTAGATGTCTCAAGATTTTTGCAAGGTGCTGCCCCAGAGTTAGCCAAGTAGGTTTACAAGGAATATAGCTAGGGTTTATGGTACAGATATATCATCTTATATTTAATAGGGTTTTAAAACCGACTTACAACTGCAGGCACCAACTTTTAGAAGCTCTGGCTGATCCTGCTGAACATCATCAACAGAATCATCGCGCATGTTCAAGGCTTCAATGGACCCCAAAAAAGCATCACCCATGCCCATACCACTGAATGTCAGGTTGCCAAACACATTTGGTCCCTTGAGGGAACATCACTGGTTATCACTTGTTGGTGGTTTTTACCTACCCTCTGGTCCATGAGAGCGAACGAGTCTTTTCGGGCAGGTTTTTTTGTTCAATAGGTGTTCAACAACAGCAAACAACTTTTGGCCACTTAAGGCAAGACCGGCAGATTTCGGGCAAGTCTGACGGCGGAGCTGGTTGGGGTTGAACTGCAGAGGTGCTTCCGGACGATCATCAAGGTCAGAACCTGGCAGCTGCCTTGGACCAAGGCGCCTGACGGTTCCCCGTGTCCAGGTTGCATCAAGCTGGATTTGTTGATTCTGATGTTTGATTTGTGTAAATATCATCATTGTCACCAGCTGAAGCGATGTTGCACTCCAGGAGGCCTTACCTTCTGGATACGCTGCCTGGAGGTCCGCCAACCGCCATGTCTGGCACCGAATGCATCGACAAGAGCCCTGCTTGGAGAGCCGGCCTGACTGCAAAAGCGGCTGACTTTGACGTGAATTTCGTCAGGCCCACCGAACGTGTTTCTTGCCCTTATATTTCATAACATAGCTATTGAGAGTGGCCATTTAGTTTGATTTACCCATGAAAAGCGGGTGATTTTCCATAGTTACGTCAGTTTACCAGAGGGTAGTTGGTTACGATCTGAAATCACTTTCTATAGAATCGCCTATAGAATCTTCACTTGAATCAAGGGCACCACCTTGTATCACCTGGTGGTTTTAAACGTTTGTTCAACCCTCTCAGAGGTGGCTCACCAACACTAAGGCCACCCACATCCCTTGATGTACCTGGCCACCTCCGATGAGGCCCGGTGTCATCGAACGTGGCTCAAAAATCATGGAACATCCACCATTATTGTTGATTTCCTAGCTCTTCTACATCTGCTACAAGTATTAGTTTTTTTGGGGATTCATCCATTTAGTTCGATGATTTTTCCCAGCGAACTAAACCTCAAAGGGCATCTAGTTTGGGGATTTTCAATCGACCCAGCGCGTTTGATTACCAGAGGGTATCTTTGGATTTGTTTCAAGATGTCGATTTTATCAGCCAAATGTGGGGATCGAAGTAGCAAAAATGGTATAACTCACAATACTATGGCAGAAAATGAGACATACGGCAAAATGGCAATTTTGATAGGGGAAGTCGGGGAAGTTATGCTTTGAACTTACCATAGGTTTTTGGGATACAACGTTTGATGAATTGCCGTTTGTTGGTTCAGAAACCCCTTTTTTTAAATACCATCGAAATATCTACCGAAAACCGTCCTTAACCTCGTGACATGAACCAATTTCGCTCTCGGGCTAGGGGCTTCACCTCGCAGAAGATACACCGTTGATTTGTGAGGTCGTTGTTCACTTACTAGCTGTGATGCACTTCTATATGTGATGTGTGTTCATGACATTGATTCACCAGGCTCAACTGAAATGATTGTCGTTTATGACTTTTCAGTAGTTAGAGAGTATGATGATGTGGTGAATGAAGCCAAGAGGCTTGGCAAAGAAGTTCACATGGCACGAGTTCACGGCATTTGTGTCGAGAAGAACTACCAATTGCCCAAAGGAAGCCCGGAAGGAAGTTCAAAGGTCGAGGCGTGTTACTTGGAAACCAAGTCAAGAACCAGCACTGGGAGGCTGCCGTCTTCCAAGACTTAGGCAACTCTCCGGCAACGTTCGAGGCCTCCTGATGGGCAGACTTCTATGGTTGCATCCCAGGGCATGGCGTAAAGTTGGCTGACGCCATACAAGCCTACATACAAGCGAGGCTTACGGGACCTCCTTGTTGGGTCGAGCTCCCCGAAGATGCATCACTCAGGAGCTTTGTTCAGGATTGAAGGGAACAATTATGTACAGGAGGCATAGTTGGAGGTATACCCTTTTTTGAAGACACACCCTTATCATTTGTTTGGCCAAACATCCCATTCTGTCAGCATGTGTCCCCATGATTTCCCTTGTACATATATATCTATATACATGTTTCATGTTCCACCCCAGTACATCCCATTATCTTCCAAATATTTCATATAGATCCCCATTGTATTCCCATTCAACATATCCCCATTACTACCCTGATTGTTCACATCAATATATGTTTATATAGATACACAGGAAGTTCAAATTAACTACTTTAACAATACTGATTTTCAATTTACAGATTGTAAACATTTATATGTTACATGCTGTTATTTCACTACATCCCATGTCTCATGGTAATTCTAAACCATGTTTACAAGCTATATACCATGTTTGTTTCCTGATCAGGTAATCATGTTTTGTTAGTGTTAACTGTTAGCATGCTTGGTTCACTTCATACCATGCTTCATGGTAATTATAAGTACGTCTTGTTTGGTGTATACCCCGGTCCCATGTTGCCGCGTCGCCAGTGCATCTTTGTGGTGGCCATACCCTGGCACGGCCCGGTGGTCAAAGACGAGGCGAGTTCGCCAATGGCGGTGGAATTCCGGAACACAAATTGCGGACTGAAGCAAGACACATGGTGGATACCCTCTTGTAAACGAACATAGCTATTGAAAAAGGCCATGGAAATAGTTGATTTTCCCATGAAAGATGGTGATTTTCCATAGCAAACTGTTAGTTTACCAGAGGGCCAGAGGGTATTCAATTCATTTCATGTAACCAACGATACTGTTTCTTTTGAATAGTGGTTTGTGCGAAAACATGGTGATGTGTATAACAACACAGTTGGTGACTTGATGCATGGGATTCAACCCAACAAAAAATTGGCTGGGTTCAAATATACCAAACATCCTCAGTCTACAACGAATTCAAGGCACTTCTGATGGATAAACAACAATTTTGTTGCTTCAATACCTGCAGGACTTTGAAGGGTACAGCATTGAATAGTTTACATCTGTTTGTGATTCCTACTGTCTCTTTTTTTGATACCCAAACAAGAAAACGCACTTTATTACGGCAGTTGGGCAGTTTGATGTTCAAACCCACCAATCTATTTATCATTATCGACAAAGACCAATGATGTCCTCATTACGGCCACCCCATACATGATGAGTTTTTGCAGTTTTAGATGTTGTTAGGATACCCTCTGGTAATCAAACATTGCAATTGAAAATCCACCAGCTATAAACCTCCATTTAGTTCGGGGATTTCCCAGCCAGCCACGTTTGATGACACCGGAGGGTTTGTATTCCCCCCATGTGTTTTTTTCCGTGAAATAGAGGCTGGTGTCCTCCCAGAGACAAGTTGGTTTGTAAACTGTTTGCCCAAAGAGCTACAGCCTAATCTATCATTGAACCCTATAGTCTTGGTATACACCACGCAACTCAGCTAACCTTTTCGGGCCTTACCTTGATATTGTGGATTGATACACAATATATGGCTATATACGGCTGAAAACCTATGATGAAACATCCCATATTCATCCATATGTGGGAAAGTAAACATCCATAGATCCTCTAAATCCCAGCGAGTGGACTGGCTGGATCCAGGATCTTTTCACCGCGGTGACGTACCTCTTGCGTGACGCCACGCCCATGGACCCTGGGGACCTGGCCGGCGTGGCAAGTGACGATTTTTCATGGGTCAAAGGGGGGTCAAGGTATCGATGCTAGTTGTGTGCAAAGAAGAGACATCATGAGTTGCTGTTTTTTTTTTGTGGTTCAAGGTTCAAGGAACCATTTTCCTCACTTAGCCAGTGAGTCACTCACCAGGTTTTTTCCTTGTGAGCTAACGGATGCAGCATCTTGTCACTGGTGGGTTCACATACACACTGCCTGAGAATGTTGGACCAAGTTGGATCCATATCTGGTTGATATATGGTGGTTTCCTAAAATGGAGATACCCAAAAATGGATGGTTTATATAATGGAAAATCAATCTATAAATGGATGATTTGGGGAAAAACCCTATTTTGGGAAACCCCTATATATTTACCAAGTATTTAATAGTATTTACCAAGTATTCGCCAACTTTTGTCCACATGCATGGTATCCGCCAGCCTAAATCTGCCCTGCATTCGTCGTCCTCTACCCATGGGCTTTTGACGGAGTCCTGCCGGCGACAGGAGCCATGTCCTATTTCGAGCGTCCAGCTCTTCAATTTGGACGTGAGACAAGCCGTTGGGAAACTCGGGCAGCTGCGAGAATGGAAGCCAGAAGGAACCAATAGGCCCTAATGGAGTGGTGTAAGGAACGGAATCACAGGAAACTGATGGAAACTGAAACATATTGAAACCATCTGAAACCAATTGATTTTAAGCACCCAACAAAATCATCTTCAGATGGGGAAAAAACCTGTCCGCTTTGCCCCAAGGATGGGTGTAGCAATGATCCCATCCAATAGCTCCAGAGCCACCATGGCACCGTATGCTGAACAGGTCTTGGTTTTAATATGTTTTAATATGTTTTAACCATATCAATTTTCAACATATATCCTTTGCATCGGAGGCAATTGTAGCTGTCCGACAGATTGTTCAGTTGTTTCCATCTTGGACCTGACATTCTCCAATCCAAGGATGGATTTTCTGATTTGCTGCCTCCGATCTTCTAGGCAAATTCTAGAGACGTCACAACCACCTCACCAAAAGTGATGGTCAATAAACGAGATCATCACCAACATGAGTTAAAGTTTTGATTTCTCCAGAAACATGTCTGTTTTTTTCAAGTTCACCAGCTAATACATCCTCAATTCCGAGAAATTGACAGAACTTTGCCAATGAACATGTTCTCTTTGGAAAATGATTATATATATATATATACGTATATATATTGGGAAATTACAATTGGACATAATTGGAAATTGTTTCATTTTCACCAAGCTCACTAGTGAATCCACAACTTTCCGATGTTCCAAGCATATAACTATCCAATCAATACCCTGAGTATCGGATATTGATTCTAATCAATATGCTTGAAAAAATATTGATATTGATTTTAAATCAACTGTTTTTCTTTGATTTTACAACCTTAAAAATCAATACAAAAACACTAGTAAAAATCAATAAAAAAGGGTATGATCTCTGCCTTAAAAATCAATACAAAGGTAGCAGCCCAAAGCAGCCATTTATCACTTTTTTCTCCCAAAATCATGTAGATCTTGATGAATTTGCAGCCTGTTTTGTCAACAGAGCTGATCATCCAGNCCCAAAATCATGTAGATCTTGATGAATTTGCAGCCTGTTTTGTCAACAGAGCTGATCATCCAGCAGCTTCCCCTTTTGTCAAGAGGAAGCCAAGAACCACGATCCTTTTGTCAAAGATCAGTAGTTCATTTCTGATGATCCTTTGGTCAAGGATCATCAGGCAAAAGTGCTGAACAAAAGCCTGGCTTTGTCAGCTGCANNNNCTGGGAGATCTGACCAACAAAGTCTTCTGCTCTGAAATTGTGATGAGCTCTGAAGTTCAAATACTTTGTTTCTTTGAACAAGTGCCTGGCACTGTGGAACTTGTGAGTGATGTGAAAGAGCTTTCTATCAATTTCCAAGGCCCAGGTGTTCAAGTCTTGGTAGGAATCAAAGAACCTTTTGGCAAGGCTCATTCCATATGCAAATTCCGTAGGAGTCAAAAAGGCCCCAACACTGTCATAGTGCTGGATAATTTCATTCAAAGCTTCTGTGCACACAAGCATTGAGGAATGAATCTCTTCATCCTCATCAAGTAGCTCCTTCAGCNCCAACACTGTCATAGTGCTGGATAATTTCATTCAAAGCTTCTGTGCACACAAGCATTGAGGAATGAATCTCTTCATCCTCATCAAGTAGCTCCTTCAGCAAAATCAACAAGATTGGCATCAGATGCTTGGTCTCTGATGCTTTTGCTTCCAGCACTGGAAAACCTTTGTGNCTCATCAAGTAGCTCCTTCAGCAAAATCAACAAGATTGGCATCAGATGCTTGGTCTCTGATGCTTTTGCTTCCAGCACTGGAAAACCTTTGTGGGGTTTCTGTGGGTCGGTTATCATAGATAATTTCAGATTTGTGAGCCTCACAGGGGTGTTCATTTGGCTGTAGAGCTCTTTGACTCTGGCAAAAAGAGTGGCAAGTCTTGCTGATGGTGCAACTGCTTGTTTTCTAGGATAGTCCCACCAGCATAAATAATGCACCAAGCTGCCTGCAAGATGTGAAGCTACACCCTTGCAATAAAGGACATGCAAGGAATCCATTCTCACATGCAAGGTGGATACACCTGGAATATTGAACAGAGGATGGTTACTCCTTTTGTCAAGG
>BGPT01001963.1:14857-32392 GCA_003297045.1 Symbiodinium sp. clade C Y103 | reverse complement strand
AAGATCTGCAGAGTTTCTGGGAGATGGGCAACTGGTTGGGCGGTTCTGAAGATACGATGTAAATGGATGTAAATGGGATGTACATTAACTATATATATATATATATATAGTGACTATAGTATAGTTGATATATAGTGAACACCCAAGTGTAGATATACCATGGAGCAGGTACCGTATACCTTAGACATCCATAGACCATGTTGCCGTTTCACGNTAGTAAGCAAGCTGGCTGAAGCAGCCCAGGTAGACAAGTCAACGTCACCACTGTTCTGACAGTCTTATCCAGCGCTATTCCGATGAGACACACACACACCAAACCATTGCATTGACATAAGAGAATTTTGTTGCTCAAGTTGTTTTGGTTTGGAGTCTGTTGTGGTTTCGGAGTCTGTTTCCAGAANACCATTGCATTGACATAAGAGAATTTTGTTGCTCAAGTTGTTTTGGTTTGGAGTCTGTTGTGGTTTCGGAGTCTGTTTCCAGAAATTTGGTTATACTGTATATACATATAAATATATCTATAAAGATCGTTAAACATCATCGATGTGTCATAGGTATGGTAAATCCCAACATGAAAATCAAACTAATCTCCTTTTCCTGCAAAAACCATCATCAGTTCTGCATCAAACATTGGAAAATGCCCTGACTTCGCCTGACAGGATGGATTCCATGAGGTCCAAGACGCTGCCCGCGCGATCCTCAGATCAAGTGTGACGATCCGATTTACAGTTGGTGAAGTGTTTTCAACTTTCATACTGGACACGGCCACTATATCGATAGATCAGAAAACCTATCCTCAGTGTCTGTTCAAAATGTCCGAGGCTCTGAGTTCGCATTGAAAGTGTCGTAAACGTGCTCCTGAGGATCAAGCTGGGTAGCCGAAAGTGGATGGCACTGGACTCTGTCAGCATGATCAACATCTCTGGATCTCTGGATGTTGAATGCTGATCATTGGTAAATCAATTTCCTCCAAATCATTCCAAATTCACATTCACCAAGTGAGAACTTAAGCACCATCCCGGTGTGCCAATCAACAATCCGTCTGGATCTTATCCAGTATGAATATCTATCAATACAGGACTGCAGAAGCCAATGCAACTCACACAACAGACCAAGCAGTTTCTGGTGCAACTGGGTATATAGCTCCCTTCCCTTTCCACCCCAAGACCTGTCCTGTGTGAAGCGGATGTTGGATACATCCATCAGTTGGGTTGTCATCGCAAATCAAAGCATAAAGGAATCCGTTCATCACTGGATTGGTGTAAGGGAACATCTATCATTTATATATAATATGTATTTACATAATTTCAGGAAACCATGGATCTACCTGCCATATATGGATATATTCTGGGGCCTTTCCTGGAAATTGGCCCTAAACAAATCTAGGGAATTCATGACATCGACGGAAGCTACGCCTACAGGTGCTTCCTGCTTTGATATGTCGTTTGTGCAAAAGTGACTTTTGCAAGGAGCTTGAGCCCCTCCCTGTTCTTGGTTGTGGGCTTTGCTAGATACAAGGTCAAAGCACTTGTCTACTACTTGCTGGATGGTTCCAAGTCCTATGTTTTTCCTTAGAAGTTACCCTCTGGTATATTAACATAGACCCTGAGAATAGCTATTTTTAGAGGAAACTAATCTTCCAATTCCTATCTGCCAGGGTCTATATTAATTTACCAGATGGTAGTAGTAGTCGGGTTTTCCCCACTTTCGGTAAGAGATAGCAACGATAGCTGAGGGGGATGTCACCTTGACCCCAAAGCTGGCTGCGGCGAGCAGCTTGGTGCTGTTGGAATCATCATCCCTTGGACAAAACGCAACAACTTAATGCACATCCTCAACCACGACAGTTGCTTGATGTTGCTCGTATCACCAGTATATATGAGTATAGTATATTATATATATGTATATAGATATATGTATATATACATATATATATATAAATACATAATTATATTGACTATGTTGATGAAATTACACGAAATCCCCATGTCTGGTTGTCACATCTCCGTGGTTCTTTCTGCTCAAATGGTGTCACTGTTGCCGCAGATGCGACTAGGCATTGGGCATTGCCAATCGGGGAGCTTTCCCTGATTGGAACTTGTCTGTGCCTGTGCAGTTACTCAGAACCAGCAATGCTTTTTCCTGGCTACAATCTCATCATAGTGATTCATGAACATGATTCAAACAGATTCTAACTATGGTTCTGGGTCAAAACCCTGGTACCCTAGGTACCGCATAAAAGCTGGTTAACAAATGGTTCTTCCCGCAAATATGGTAACAATAGGTTTTGACACATTTTTTTAGTAATCTCCTTAATCATGGCGAATCGGTAGTCTGGATCAGTGAGTTGCCATCATAAAGCTACTTGGACACTTGGTTTGTCTCCCACTGATGCGTGCATTTGGTAGAATGAACGGAAAACCATGAAAAAACACAGACAAAACACGCAAAAACCCTTGGTAGCTCCAGCTTAGACCTAGATCTAGGGATGATCTAGAACCTAGAGAAATGTCTGGATATCTCTGGCAGGAAGCGGCTTCATTGGTTGTATGGGGCCCACCTGATCTTCACTGCCAGGACGGAAATTCTCAACTCCTGCATTCTTCCTGTCATCTCTTCAACATTTTACAGCTGGCTGTGCAAGGGGTGGGCTTGCTTGGCATTTTGCAATTTGTAAGGCTTTGACTGCCTTCCTCTTCAGCAGCACGCAACAAACTGATCTCTTGCATTTGTTTTGCCACGCGTTGACATGTTGACACAGGCACAAAATGCTCGCTGGAAAAGTCAGTTGAACTGGCCATCAAACGACTACCCCAAGTCACGTGAAATTCACGCGACTATGAGTCCTGAAACGCATGATCCAGACTAGTCCACCTGCGGAAAGGAATCTCTGGCGCCCAGAGCCTTCTTGTCAATTCATCAAGTTACCTCGAATGGGAATGCATGTCTTCTTTTTCCGTGGCTGCCACGACTACCCAAATCTCATAGCACTTTCATAGTTTTCATTCGAAAGGAGACGTGGACTAGAGATCAACATTTCAAGAAACAAGACAGAACCGTGGTCAGTGGTTTCAACTGAAGAATCTTGGTAAATTTTGATCATCATGAGTCATTCCAATTTTTTGACGGAATCTGGGCAAAAGACTGTAATTCGCAAACTTACGAATTGCCACTTTTGCGATATCTTCCCCCTACTAGCGAATCACTATATACTGGTGGGGTTAGCCAGTGATGTCACTTTTACTTTGTCCACCAACCCAAGTCATTTCTTTGTATTCACGCAAGTGATTGCACAATATTACATAAGCCTTTTAGAAACTGAAGAAATGGGTGTGTCTGAAAACGGGGCATACCCCAGAGTTATTGCTATCAAACAGCAGGGAAAAGAATGATGAATCAGTTGATTTGGATGGGTTTTCCCCTGAATGTTCATATCTATAAACCAAAAAGAAACCACCAACCAGGAACCCAATTCAAAACCTTCCCGGGCCAGTTCCATCTTTGACTCATCATCGCGCCGCCTGGAGACTGAAGATCAAGCGCACAAGAGAAGTTCATGGCTTTGGCTCAAATGCAAGATGGAAAAAAGGGACCATACATTTGGCCATGCGCATGTATATGTATATGTATATGTAATCATATGTGTATATATATAGATACGAGTATGTATATATATATATATGTATGTATATGTCTTTGTAATTCTCTGTAGCTATTCTATGTGTATGTGTTAGTAAATGTATCTGTGTTTATGGTCTGTACAAACACATACATACATACATATATTATATGTATATGATATATTTAAATGTATATATGTATATATATATATATACATATGTGTGTGTACACATAGTTGTGATGCATCAAGCTTGAGAACAAGATACTCACTCATGCTCCCAAATGTGTGTTCTGAGTTGTATCGCTAAATGTTACTAAGGTTCAACTGCCACCACGCCTTGGCCATGGGTACAACCTGCGGTGCAAGGCTGAGACACCAAGTGGGACAAGGACCGAAGGACATCCATAGATTTGTAGAAGTGTTTTTGATTTCTCTAATCCAAGAAGTTTTGGAGATTTGACAGGTTGGAGTTAGGAGATGAGTGTCAGTTGACCCACAATATAATATAATACAATAAAATATAATATAATATAATATAATATAATACGATATAATATAATATAATATAGTATAATATAATATAATATGATATAATATAAACAAATAATATAATATAATATATGATATAACATAAATTATACTATACTATAATATAATATAATATAATGTAATATAATATAATATAATATAATATGATATCATAAAATATAACATAACATAATATAATATAATGTAATATAATGTAATATAATATAATGTAATCTAATATAATATAGTATAGTATAGTATAGTATAATATGATATGATATAATATAATACGATAAAATACAATAATCAAATATGCAGATGTATGCATAACATCAGACCTAGCTTTGATTGCCTTATTTTTACTTCATTCCAGACTCCACGAGTCCTTGCCACTGCCAAGAACTCTATGACAAGCCGATGGGCATGCGGCCTTGTAGTTTTTAATGAAAGGGTCAACCAGCCTCGCTGGTTGCAGCTCTTCCGGGTATATTTTCCCACATTGTACGTTCACTGGTAGAACCCGACAAGGAGAACCCTTCACCGCTAGCTTCAAAACCCATCACAGCTTCGCCTGTGGCTGCTGCGTTGGCATTCGGAACACGGGAAATCCAGCCTCAGACTTTGACTGGATGACTTGGGCCGGGAAACCTGCCTGTTTCTGGAAGGAAACAAGGTATCTATATGCTAGCAATCACCTTTTTCAATGTCCTACGCTGCCAGAATTTCTGCTAGAGTATGTGATATGTGCATGCTTGGGGACGAGAAGCCACACTGTACGCCAACAATTGCAAGTCACATCAAGTCACTTTGAGTTGTTTGCAGCAAAAACATGCAAAAACACAGGTCAACTGTGGAAGATGAATGTGCATTTGAGTTTTGATGATGTGTAAGTATTCTTACCGTCGTCAACTCACTGCCATCATTGTCATCATCACCATCACCATTGCTATTATCATTGTCATCGTTATCATGTCATGTTTTTGTCCCATCATCACCACTCAATTTCTGTGTCATGATCTGCTCATGAACATGATTGCCATTTATGTAATGATAGTCCCTACCACCATTATGGTCAGCAAGCTATCTGATTCCTTTAGCTTATCAACATAATCACAGGTTATAACACAGCATTGATTCAATATATGGCTCAAGACTTTGGGACTCGCATTTTAGGATGATCCTAAAGTTAAGCTCGCGGCATTTGGTGGCATGGTGTGGTAGCCTGTCGGCTACATGCCATGGCAACGGTGGGACATGTGAAATATCCACGACCCCCGGATACCCCCGGGGAAGTGCACACCGACGTCCCGCCTTGCACCGTACCTGGAACCTGGCATCAAAGCAGCTCATGTATGATAGTGGACATGTAGCACATATATGCCCATATATTGTTCGCATAGTTATGAACACATATGTAATTAAGTGGAACATGACAGATATATTTTTGTTTCACATAATGACGCTTGATGGAATCAACCTGCGGCTGATTGGAGGTATTTTTTCATTGGAGCACTTGGAAGGGCTCCAACTTTAAGAGTGCTGGATAGTGGGGACACAGCCAGTCTACGGAGGTCCACTGGCACCATCATTGGCTACGGATCAAGAGACTGGTTGCTTTATAAGCTCACCTCGTTAAACAGGGTGGCAGCTGTAAATGCTCATCTCCCAAAATTATCAGGAAAAATCAGAGGCTGAAATTTCCTGACCCTATCTGAGCATTGTTTTACGACAACATTAAAACAATGGCTTATGAGTTGTTGAAGCAGCTAGCTTAATTTCTCAACAGCTAAACATCAACCATGATGTCCGATTGATTTACCAATTCTTGGCTGCTTGCACCTCCATATTTTTGGTGCTTAATCAAGCCCTAATCATGCAGAGCAAGCATTGATCAAGCATCATTTGAGGAGCCAAAAAACCAACCCCCACAGGCGCACCCTTTGCAGCTGCTTTGGCTGTGGGTTCGCTTGACGTGGTTGGCTCGGAGCAATCACCGACGTGGGGCCTGCAAGGACCACAGTATATTCCCACTGGAAGTATGGCGATTAATTTATTTCACCACCACCTCCTCCGCCACCACCATCATCATCATCATCATCATCGACGCTGCGCTATTGTTACTGTAAGATATCATTACCACTACTAGTGTTACCATGATTGTTGATGTTGTATTGACAGGTATTTTCGCAACTTTCCTTCAGCATTTGGGAGGATGAAAGTTTCTCAGCCCTACACTGTCCTCTGGGACATCTATCATCCGTCATAGGGGTCAGTAACTCCACTAGAACCATGGCTTTCTCAACCACTATTCCGAATATTTCAACAGACTCGGATGGATGGGCCTTGGCCACTCTTTAACACATTGAACAAATCCCATTTGCAGGTGATGTTGAACCAAAAAACATTGCTTACATATCAGTCAAAGACAATAGATATACATAACATATGTATATATATATATACATATATATATACCTACATATCACCATGCTTCTGGTTGAACGTCCCAATTCTTGGCAAAGAAAAACATCCTTTATGCTTCAACAGACACATTTCGTTGGTCGATTTCTCTCCAAACATCGCTGGCTTCCAACCTTGACCAGCTACAAAGCTCGCTCGGCCCTTAGTCGTGCCGCGAGGGTTTTCTGTCACCAAAAGGATCGAACAACTGGATTTTTGCATGCAAAAAATTGGCATTTGATAGATCAACATGTCACATGTCGATTGAGCAAGATCATTTTCCAACCTTGGGGTGGCCGACCTCACTTCATCAAACTGAAATGGTGATAGAGAAAGATAGAGAAAGTGTATTAGGGACCCTGGTTGAGAACAATGTGACAAACACAGTTTGGTGTGTGTGGTTTCAACAATTTCAACCCATTCCCATTGGGGTTCATTCTCAAATGTGTATATTGGAACCACCAAGGCCAAAACTCTAAAGTGACTGGAAATGTCTGGAAAATCCTACAAACTTGGATATAATCTGAGCAACTTGTTGCTGTTAGTAGCCATGGTTGTCGGTAGCCATGGTTGCCACCCATGTATTCATGGGATGACCCACTCTACCTTCAATAGCTGCATCAATGTGCCGCGAATCGCTGTCTTGTGAATCCTAGCCACACTACCGCAAGTCATCCAGAGACCTGGTAGAAAGATGTCTGTCCTCGAAACCATTCTGCGTTGCAATTCATTTCAGGAAGACCCCAGGAAGACCCTTGTTTGCGTTTTGGGAAGCTCGCAGGGTCTGACATCATCTAGCGATTGGTTGTTTAACATCACGTAACCAATCCACAGCAGAGGTGGTGGTAAATCAGTCAATTCACCCTACCTTGATTGCTAACCGTTAACCCCATGTTTTTGCTGAAATCCCAATGAGTGCTACTTCAATTTCCATGTTTGACATCGCCACTTTTCGTTGCTTGAACCCACAAGATCTTGCTCGTGAAAAACCCACATGTTTGTTGCTTGAATCCCAATTTTGCCAGTCAAGCAGAAATCGTGTTGGCTAGATTGGCTAGATTCCAATTCCGGTTGGTTTAACACCACCAGCTTTGTTTGTTACACCCAGCCCGGAACTGCAAAGGTTTCCTTCATCCTTCGCCATGCCTAAACTCAGCCTGGTATCTCAGCCCCGGACTCCTGAAGGTCCTTGAGCCGGCAACAAGGTCTTTGATATGCGGGTTTCCAAGTGTATGTGTGTGTGTGTGTGCTGTGTGTGTGTTCCTTATGTATCTATATATCGTTCATCAAAATGCATCCAATTGAATGCACGACTAAATCATATGTATACATGTATAGATGTAATATATTATGTATACATGTATATATATATATATTCACAATAAATCATACTTACCAGGACTTACCATATATATGTACACATATGGCCAGATATATTTATACACATATAGATGTCGTGTACAAGTATATCATACAGCACGACGCATCTGGGGGGACTCGTCCAGCTACTAAACCACGTTGACTGCACCCCCAAGACTTCATCCAAGGTTGACTCATGGGTTTCGCATATCTATGCCCCAGTTGGATCCAAGAACACCATGAAGGAATCCCAAAATTCCGAACAGCCCTGACTCAAGGGGGAGAGGCCCCGAAATCGAGGATGTTGATAGCAGCCACTGGGGATGCCAAATTCTGCCTCTCATTCCAGGACTCGCCTCCAATTTGAGGCGTTCCAACTTGAGGCGTTCCAAAGCTTCTGGCCTCGAAGAGGGCTCCCAAGACAAGTTCAAACGAGTCAAGTTTCAAGCTGGCAAACTGTACATATCACAACTTGCACTTTCATTGTGTGCAAATCCATATCTAGCTGTACAGGTGCTTGGCAATTAGATTCATTCTCCTGCTTCGTTAAATAAATTTCAAAAAGAGCTGTGTGAAGACGCCATTGACAAATGCATCATATGATATGTGTCTTTACTTGTACCTATCTCTCAAGCCTTGGGGTGCAATACCAATGCCCGCATCAAAAAACGAAGCGAACCAAAACTGTTGTATTGTATCTCCTTGTGTACATCTGGATTGGTTGCTTTCAACTTCTATTTTCTCATACTTACACCTACCATGATTACATATATATATACAAATATATACATCTCAATATAACACCAAGTAAGCAGGAGCCAACATCTGGTAAGATTCAGGCACATTCCCAATTACCACATCTTTAGCAACCTGAGTTTTTTCATCTCCAGGGCCAGCCTCGGGCTTTGGACTTGTTGGGCCGTGGGCAGCGGCCGCCTGGAGCTGCTACGGCCGTGGATGAACCAAGCGGATTCCATCCAATACCCTCTGGTAATTTAACAGTTTGCTATTGAAAATGGCCATTTATAATGGATATTCCCATAAAAATGGTGATTTCCCATAGTTATGTTAGTTTACCAGAGGGTAAATCAGAAATAGGATGAACATGGATGAACCAACCATAAATGACTCCTTGAGGTTCAAATCTCTAAAGATCTCTAAAGGTTCTGTGAGACATGAAGGTAAAGAACTCTCGCTGAAACCTGTCATCCTCAGCCCAGCATATTAAACAAGTATTGTTCGGACAGAAGGAGCTAGTTCTTGCATTTGAGCAAGGTGTGCCATGGTCCGTGCAATCAAACACATCCCTTCATCATAGTCTGATTTTTCTCTAGTGATAGAATGCCCAAGAACGAGCCATACACCCGGCTGCATCATTTGGAGTGAGCCGTTGTTCCAATATTTCCGAAGCGCCTTGCCACTGTTGGCCATCTTGCTGTTGGAGATCTGGCTGCACAGCTTGGCATATGTTGAGTTCAATTCCTATGAGCTTTCAGTAGTTGCGGCGAAAACATGCCACCGCCTCGTTCCAAACTGTGACACATGTGAATTGTTTGTTTCGACATGCGCACTCCAACTCAAACCTTTGAAATCTTTGAACGGGGTAGTGTTTGCCCATTTTCCGGCAAACAAGTAACCATCAAATTCTCAATCAATATCCCAAGAGGAGGCTGGAGCTCATGCAAGTTGAAATAGCACGGCAGTAACAAACAATGGGTACTTGGAGGATCATCCCAGTTAGCAGGTGCTCACAAACCAACCTTGATGAACAAGTCTCCAATTCTATGATCCCATGTATAGCTGACTTGCAACCCAAGTCAGCAGCCACATTCCAAGTGAGATGCTCCCAGTACCAACCAGCCTCCCAAACAAGAAGTAAAAGCTGATCTATGGGACTGTTTCTCCCGGATGATTCCCTCAGTTGATCAGCCCATTTCTTCATCTAGGCTTCGACTTCGCCATCCCGTTGAGTCATAGACAAAACAACGCACCCGCCTGACGATCTAAGGATTGCCTGGGTCGCAATGCACCTGGCAAATCTGGATCCTGAGGTGGATCTGACAGCTAAAACAGGCCCCTGTGAAATGCCAAAACTTTTTGAAGAATTGGAATTGGGTTACTAAGAAATGGGTATAATTACTCCAAAAATCTTTCGAATGTCCATGTTTGATGTGGAAGGAAAATCTATATCTACTGGGCCTCCTGGATCGGTAGGTCTCTAAGACTACCCACACATTCAGTTGGGCAACCCCAGAAGATCAACGCCAGATGCTGAGAAATGCAGCACTCTATGGATCTAAGGCAATAGTCTACATCAAACCATTGTTCATTTTCCGAAATATATCCTCTGGTAATCCAACAAATAGCTATTGAAAAGGTCCATTCATAGATCATATTCCCATTAAACAAACTTCCAATTCTATAGGATTTTCCATAGATGTTCCAGCCATGTTTAGCGACGCCCACCTCCAAAGTCACCTGAGGTCTGCTGCCTGGCGAGAAGATCCAAGCATGATTGATGTGAGGATATGGGGGGATCAAATAGGATGTATATATATATATATATATATTTGATTGAATAGCAACAACCTGATATTTGGGTCTGTCCCAATCCAAATGTCAGGCTGCCATGGACTATAGTGACTCTTTGGGTTTCTCCAAAGTTGGGGGTATAGTAACCCAAAAAAGCTTCCCAAGGAGAAAATGATGATGAAACCTTGGGTATGGGCACCCTATGTTCAAACAAATAAATCCAAATAAGGATGAAAGGCAACTAAAAAGTATATATATATATATGTGGGTTTAGTTCACCAGAGTCCCACAGGTACAACATCCGGTGCCCGGAAGACTATCTGATCCCGATGCATATAAATGAATCAATCACTTCCGAGCAAAGTATAAGTCAGATAAAAGGAAGAAGTGATTCTGCTCATACCAGCCACTGAAAAAGACATCCAGTCACCTCGGTATGGTGTCAGAGTCCCACACCATCAAATACCAGGTGATTCTTGGTGACATCTCTCATCTAAGAACATTCTGGGGTCGAGGAATTTCGGACCAACATCCCCTGCTATGTCAACTGGGCTCCCTGCATTGAGTTGTCACGAGACTGGGCCGGGGACTTGGAGACCACAAGGATCCGAGGGTGACAACATTTCTAACATCCCTCGATGAGTTTGCAATATTTTGCAAAAGCTTGCCTGATAGAAATGATATGACATGATATGGTATGCAATGACATGTAGTATCATATAATGACATGCGTATATTTTTTAGAGACAGGAGGTTGATCTCAAGGGTGGAGAAGTCAGTGTCAAGTGTGTTTCAGCTCCAGTTTCTGCTCGCTACATTCCTTCCCTCAGGTCACATCTATGCCGTAGTTTCCATCCCAGCAACCAACCATGACTGGGGGTCATGTGATTAATCATCCTATTTTTGTTGGTGTATTCCCAATTTCATGAAGCCAGGGGATGGTTTAGTATTGGGTTTATACCTCAATGTATAAATCCTGTTTCATTGTTGACCAGACATCCTGACCAGACATCGGGCTGCCCTGTCTTACAGCCATTTCTTGAGAGGGAAAACTAGTCGGCATCAATTGAGTGATCAAAAATACTATCCCATCCCATGGAATACTGGTGGGTCTGATTTGGTCTATGGTGATCCCGTAAATCATGGGCTTTAATATGCTTTACTACCTTGCAGTAGTCCCCAATATCCCCAATCAATCAGTCAGTACAATCTCAAAAATTGTCGATCAACAGAGTTAAGTCATGGTAAACCCAATGCCCATGTTTGCCATCCCCAAGTCATCACCATATCTTTATAGGTGCTATGTTTACCATCCCCAGTCATGGTCATTCTTTGTGGATCGATCATCTCCCACAAGTCTCAACGAGGCCATTGAGCTCTTGACGGCTGCGGTCCTGGAATTTTTTGACCAGGGACCAGGGACCAGGAGAATGAGAATACACCATGGATCACCATGGAATGTTGATCTGTCTACCTGGAATATATCAATCTATAGCCAATTGAATAATTTTCATGTTGCTGTGAAAAGGAAAAGCATACATTTCGATATACTGTATAAAATTTCATAAAATGTGTATGATAAAATGGAGATGTCAACCCTCCCCACATACTATTGTGGGAGGATGGGATATAACTTAACCAACCAAATTAGAAGCAATCAAAATTCATTCGAGAATACATGGCCGTGCATGCCGGTGAGTTACTGGTCCCTGATTCCTCCGGTTTTCCAACATATGACTCAGGTCAAACGTTTCATAGAAATAAATTAGCAACGGTGGTGCACCTGCATAAATATGTATAAATCCACGATTGCGGAGAATGCGGGGGGGCGTACGATAGACGCAATAGGGATCTAAATGGGGATGTACTGGATCTGTAAAATGATATGACATACGCGCCGATCAAACAAGAACCAACATTAGTTCTTGCACCAAACATGTATTCCATATCAAACTGGATGGGCTACTAAATGAATAAGGCGGCTGAACAGACTCTCAGAAAGAACATTATTCAAGAGATGATGTTTCTGCGAAATGTTGCAGAACACACATCTACAGAGCAGCCGCCTTCTTTCCCGCCACGGTAGCAAGAGCCCTCCACATTTGCCGAGTGACGAGGTGTTCAGTGATCTGCCCTGTCGCGGTGTTCGCTTCTCCTGCCCCTCGGATCCATGGATCACTTGACGGGATTCCAAGGATTTTGACTGCGTGGGTACCGGACCTAATGATTAAGAACAACCCCTTTAAGAACTTGAGGGTACCTTCGTTCACAAGCACCATATTTTTCCACATAGCACGTCAGAATCCCAGGGTACGCGCTGGAAAAAAGTATTCTTCAGTTTTTACTATCCCACGATTCTGCTGTGGCCTATAATCATGATATACATATCTAGTAATATATGTATGATGTATGTACTGTACATACAGAACATAACTTACCAAGGAAATGTTGTGTGACTTTGCATTGCATTACATTGCATTAATTACATTGCATTAATTGCATTGCATTACATTGCATTACAACGCATTACATTGCATTACATCGCATTACAATGAATTGCAGTGCACTACAACGCATTGCAATGCATTACAGACATTTAATACTTTGATTACATGAGAAACGGATAGATAGGTTCCATCCAATACTTACCATTTTCCATCCATCACTTCTTTCGTCGCAGTGATTTCTGAGGATCCGGACCGGCTTGAGCATGCGATTCACCCGTGTCACCAGCTGTTCCAGTGAATCCTGATCGGCATTTCCCCGGTGTGACATCAGGACATCGATATGGCTACTGTGGGGAAGTGTTGCACACATGATATAGTGCTGGATGTCATGATATCATGATGCACAGTGCTTATGTAAATCACACACTGCTGCATTCCAAATCTGTGTTTACAAATGTTCCACGCTGCCAGCTCTTGGCAAAGGAAATGCCTGATGAAAAGGATCAAACCCTGCTGACGCAACAACATCTGTGCAAAGCAAATAAACATCCGTGAATTTGTTGCGAGCACATGGTGCTGTTGTTGAAAAAATCAGTTGAGGAAGCCGCAAAAACCTGCAGACGTCAGGTATCACATGGCACTCTGACATGTGTGAATGCGTCACATTTTTTTATTGCACAAAGTTGGGGTGCTTTATTTCTGGAAATCAGCGCTTCATCGAAATTCCCTGATACCAAAGTTCTGTGGACCTGACCACTTTGGACTTCTGTGATCAATGTCACAGTCATAGACTCGTAGATGTCCTTCTCCCACTCGTTGGTGGATTTAAACTTGGGAACGTAGAGTAACGCCCACTTAAAACCGTGACCTGGAAACTGACCCATCTATCATCTGAATATATCTGAATCACCTATTTGTTTTTACCAAAAAAGGACAATAATTGCTGACTCACCCGCCTTCAGGCTGTCACTGACCAAAGACTGCTTGTTGGCACCCTGTGACAGGGCCGTGGGTTCGAAGATGTTCCAAGATGGCGAAATGTCGATTTTTCCCAAATGGAAGCGCCACGCTCCCAACGGGTTAATGGGGTGCATGTTTCCAACAAAGAATGACCAAGTCATACCAAGTCAGTGTATTCATCCGCTTGGCAAGCTTGTTCTCAGTCGTTACCATCCATGGAGCGGCAGCAGGTGTCTACTGTGCATCTATTTAGGACCATTGACCAGAAAACTCCATATCAAAGATTCCGCAAACCAGTATCAATTATCTAGGCACCATGACAACCGGCCTCTGTAGGAAAACCACCAGGTTGTAGCAAGCCTCCCGATCCTGCCCATTTCGACGTGGGTGAAACCCACATATCCAGAGGACGCGGTCCAACCATGCTGTGACATGCCATTGCCCTCAAGGAATATCGAAGCAATTGATGGTTTCAACCCATCGCAACATGTCAAATTTCAAATCTAGTCAATTAGTATTAGGAATCAGTCTCATAGCATATATGATCATATATGTCTGAAACCAGCCAAATGCTTGGATTGGGGAACTGGCTTACACAGGTAGAAGATTGTAGAGGTTACTATAGCATGTTGTAACATATTGTAATATGTTGTAACGCAAGGTACCTGAGGACCTGGTTATCCCAAATATCAATCGTTGATCGCATCATATCGCACCTGTCGCTCCTGTCGCTCCATCTGAAGGCGGCTTGCTGAGGGACCTCAAGGCGGCTTGTCCAAAGATGTAAGCTCGTAAATGTAGGGCGAAGTATGACCACTGAAATACACTAAAATTAGGGACTCATAGAATATTATGGATGACCTTCCAACGATGTTTCCCTCATTTGCATTTATGTACTATTTGCGGCCATTTACTTTTTCTTTTTTTCAAACCCGGGGTGGCTCTAGGAGATAATCCGCCTACGATCATCGTTATTGAATAGATGAATGTTCAACTCTCTACTAGTCAACCAACCAGTGGGAAAAGGACATCTGTTGATGGATCAACTAATTTTTGGGACACATGTACCACTCAACTTCTTTTTGGCCTTGGTGGAAGGCGCTTGTAGGGTTGGAATTGACACAAACGTCTTCAGGCTAAAGTTCTCACAGTGCTGCACATAGAGCTCGGAAGAAGCAGAATAGGAAGGCGGGGCACAACTGGGAAGAGTGTTTCTGAACCTCTGCCACTCCAGATGCACCCCATCATTGGAGCCCATTAGGAGGAGTGTCTGTGAGAAAAGAGTTTTTTGGAGCTAGCGTGTCAACTTCAGATGTGATCCAACAATGTTCCTTGACTAAGCAAGAAGTTGAGGATACCATAGTTCCCAACAGCAGTGGCTGTGGGGCTTCAATCTCGGGGTCTGGGTACGGGAACCCTGGAACCCTGGAACCGTGGTACCTGCTGTCTGGTTTCAAAGCTGGGTTATTGACTGGGAATCGGTGAAACAAGGAAGATTCCGTGTTTGATCGACATAGCATACAATCACATGTTGTGTAATGTATCAAGCTGGGAATATGGATTTAAAGCATGGGAGGAAAGGGTACTAGATACAAACTTCAGCACGGCCAAGAAGCAATGGACTTCCAGCTGAAAATTCCACTTCTCCCATCACCTGCATGGTCCAGCGTACAGACCACGCAGAAGTGCTCAGTTGTTTTAATGGAAGAATTGCAGGAAACAATTGAACAGTATTGAAATGTATTGAATCAGTGTTGAGGTTTTCTGCAAGTGTTCCCTCCATACGATTCTAGGGTTTATTCAGTGGCCTTGGGTGGTTTGTACTACCAATGAGAATTAATTAACGCTAATCTATAAAATTGAGCAATACACCAGACTGCGATGCTTAGGCAAACTCAAGATCTCTCTCAGAGACTCTCTCTCCTTTTGGGCGTCTTTATTCACCCTGCTACAACAAGTGACTTGCTGGCAAGTCCGGTAGATCTTCACCTCATGCTTTCTGAATTTAGCTGACCTCATGTACAGCAGGGCACGGCCCACTTCAAACGCCTTTTCTATCCTTAAGTAGCTTCAATGCGGGTAGCAAAACAAGGTATCCCAGCAATGACGCCCTTTCGCAATCTTTGGACGAGGCTGGATTTAATGAAAAGGATGATCAAAAGGGGTATATGAGGGCTTCCTAAAAGAGGGGTACACCCAAATCATCAATTTTAATTGGAGGTTCCATCATACCCCAAACTATCCCAAACTTGTCATCTGAAACAGGAACATGCGGGTACCCCCGTTTCAGACCCAGGCCTCTGGTGGTCCGGGCACCTGAACACACCATCATTCGTGACCCAGGGGTCTCCAACGTTTTATATATAGCTCGTGTACCAAAAAATATCAAAAAACATATACGCTTCTTTGGTCTTGATATCATCTAATTTAATATTTTGGAATACACACCAAAATTCAAAAGGGTGTTGTATTTCAGGTCCCAAGTGATCACTGAGAAGTCTTTTGGGCCAAAACTCGAAAAACAGTTCAAGGGATCTGGCCATTTTTGGGCCTGATACCGGATGGAACACCCATTCGTAGATCATTTTCCTAGGAAAGCTTGGATTTCCCAAATCTGGGTTAACTTACTTTGTATTCTCCAGCGATTGTATGCGATTGTTGCGTGTATTTGTTGTGGCATCGCTCCCTGGAGCAACGCAGTTCTCTGCACGGCGCCAACTGCAAGGGCTTTCCCATTGCATCCAGGTTCCGACTTCCAGTAGATCTGCATTTGGACGTCCCTAGCAATTCTCACTGATTCACTCTGGTACCCAACGGGGACTTCTCCAATTTACAATTATTATATGTTATAGACTTATAGCTACAAGGATGCTTGTTATCCACTTGTCAACCAGGGCCCCCCAACATCGATAAAACGGATCAACAGTAGGAATGCTGGTGGATTGATGTCAGCCCTTCCCCCCGTGCTGGTGGACCTCGCCAACGAAGCGTTCCACCTCAGAATGTTGCATCGGTATCTTCTGTCCCATAAATACAAGATACCAGTAGTACCGCACAAGGCGGTGGCGGAAGTTTCAGAATAGGAAACCTATAGGAGAGGTTCGTTGTTGTGAGTCATGGATGGCAGAGCAGATNTAGTACCGCACAAGGCGGTGGCGGAAGTTTCAGAATAGGAAACCTATAGGAGAGGTTCGTTGTTGTGAGTCATGGATGGCAGAGCAGATCCACTGATGGGTCAAAAGGTGGTTGGAGCGTCGGCCTATCTATCTGTCACTATCTGTCTATCTATCTGCCTGCCTAACTAACTGACCAACTGACTGACTGACTGACTGACTGACTAACTAACTAACAAACTGACGAACAAACTGACAAACTGACTAGCTGACTAACTGACTAACTGACTGACTAACTGACTAACTGACTGACTAACTGACTAACTGACTAACTGACTAACTGACTAGCGGACTAACTGACTAACTGACTAACTGACTAACTGACTAACTGACTAACTGACTAACTGACTAACTGACCAGCTGACTAACTGACTAACTGACTAACCGACTAACCGACTAACTGACTAACTGACTAACTGACTAACTGACTGACTAACTGACTAACTAACTAACT
>BGPT01001963.1:0-14711 GCA_003297045.1 Symbiodinium sp. clade C Y103 | reverse complement strand
ACTTCCAAAAGTGCTCCGAGAATGACAGTTTTTAACACTTTTTACTTCCAAATGCGCTTCGCGCCACAGCGCCGTGCACTTTTTCGACATCTCAACTTCGGAAAGCGCTCCGAACATGACAGTTTTTAACACTTTTTACTTCCAAATGTGCTTCGCGCCACAGCGGCGTGCAATTTTTCATCTCTCATCTGCCAAGATGTCTCCACTTTTCGACCCTCCGGAGCCACAAAACATTGGAAAAACACAGTGTTTCGCGACTTTCCTACCTTTTCGCACACCTGCATCTCTTCTCTTCTGACTTTCNCGACCCTCCGGAGCCACAAAACATTGGAAAAACACAGTGTTTCGCGACTTTCCTACCTTTTCGCACACCTGCATCTCTTCTCTTCTGACTTTCTTCATCGTCTGACTTTCTTCATGGCTGTGCTTTTCCATCTGTCCAGCCATATTGTCGGAAGGTTTAGCTTCTAAACTTCCTTCGATTACAAGTCTATTCTATGGAATGACAGTGCAGAAAATCCAAGTACTGCAATCCGGACTACGAAATACCATGAGTGAGAGCTCCTAACCATAGAAATGTTACAGCCGCAAATTCATGTTAATAAATGAACATGTCCTGCACATGTTGGCTTTGGATATAGGGATACTTTACCCCAACTAATCATGTACCCGCTTCCAGGCGCACCACATCCCCATTCCAACCAATCTTACCAGCAGGGCTGGCTATTGTAAGCCTTGACAACGACATACAACAAACCCCCGCCAAAACAAACACATAGAATGGTTTTAAGCTTTCATTCACGCCTCACACGTACACTCCAATCTTGCATAATTGAATGTCTTTATCATCTTTTTCGTCAACAGCAGCACAAGCGTGCCCTTTCCAACAAGCGGGCAATTCTAATGTTGCTGCTGCTGCTGCTGCTGCTGTTGTTGTTGTTGTTGTTGTTGTTGTTGTTGCTGCTGCTGCTGCTGCTGCTGCTGGTGTTGTTGTTGTTGTTGTTGTGGTGGTGGTTGTTGTTGTTGTTGTTGTTGTTGTTGTTGTTGTTGTTGTGTTGGTGTTGTTGTCGTTGTTGTTGTCGTTGTCGTTGTCGTTGTCGTTGTCGTTGTCGTTGTCGTTGTCGTTGTCGTTGTCGTTGTCGTTGTCGTTGTCGTTGTCGTTGTCGTTGTCGTTGTTGTTGTTGTTGTTGTTGTTGTTGTTGTTGTTGTTGTTGTGGCTGCTGCGGCTGCTGCTGTTGTTGCTGTTGCTGGTGGTCGTCATGGTGGCAGGGATGCTGGTGCTGGTGGTGCTAGTGTTGCTGGTGGCTGTTGTTTGCCGTTTACTATTTGTTATCTTCAGTTTTCTGTTCTTGTTCTCGCTACTGTATATCTTGCAGGTTGACTCTTGATGTACTGATATGTAAGATATGGGCTTGCCGAAGAATAGGGTACCCATTCCAATTTTGTAATTTATCATATGTTCCCATGTTAATATTGTACTTTCTGGGGTATCCCAAGGTATCCCCCATTTTCAGACACAGCCAAATGCCAAATTGTAGGTTAGTTCAATCCCATTCAATCCCTGTGGTTGATAGTTAAATCCCCCATCTTGTTGGATATGAAAGGTTCACCCAGCAGCTTCAACCAAGGCGCAAAGGACAGTCGTCCAGCCAAGGTAGCCTCCGATCCAAGGCTGAGCTGGGATGGCATAGCCAAGCCCATGATTTCCATGGTTTCCCCCATGTTTCCCCTATTAAAACACATGATGAACTTCGTGAACTTCATGAACTTCATGAACTCGTGGAGATATATGTATATATACATAAATATGTATATACACGATTTTCATCGATTTTCCGGCCATGTAATTACCTGTTGCCGGAGGTGGTTCATTGCTGGTGGGCCCCTACAGCCCCACTGCTCGAAAACCTCTACGTCTGCAATTGTGATATGTCACACACCATCGTCAGCGCCTGCTTATAAACGCAACATTGCATAGGTACTATCTATGAATACTGATGATATTTACTTGCTGATATTTACTTGCTGCACCCCAGAATGCCAGTTGCAAGCAGTCGACTTAGGTTTCAAAATACTGTATCTTCCTGTAGTTTCAAACTATCTATATATCCAAAGTCCAAAGCCAATAAACAAGTTACCCAGTGGCACAAAAAAACTGAGCTGCCCCACATCTCCTTGCCGGCGATCAGCCACCTCTCAAGCAAATCCGCAATTCATCTGAACATGTCCAAAATCGACCGAACGTCCCAGCAGAACAAAACGAATGGAAACACTGCCAGAAAATGCTCTATCGACTACATCCTGCAGCCATTCCCATTGATTTTACTGATCCACATGGCTTTGTTTGAAAATAGGATACTAAATTCACTGGTTAATCATCCTTTTCCCCATTAACTATCATGAATGGGGTTCTTTTGTCGGTATCCCCTATCCCCCAGTCACTGCCCGATTTTCGTGGCCTCTTCGCACAGTTTCTCCCCCAAATGTTCGGTGCCCTGAGCGATGATTTGCACCAACCTGAGACTGCACTGCCGGAGGACTGTGCTGAAAGGCCTACGAAATTCTTTAGGTGCTTTCGAGAATATCAACTTAAGATGACTCCGGAGCTGCTCATTTCTTTGCATGTCAGGACTAAGCGCAGGCTGCTTTAGATAAAATTAGTTTTTATCTGTCGTTATACTTCTTAGATGTGCTTATGCAATGAATGGACAAGTCTTGCATGCTTCCATTTATACATGTTATCGCTACTAGTCAAAACTCTCTGTTTTGGCCATTTTGGCCCAGGCATTGAGTCTTCGAAACCCTGCAGAATCCCTTTGGCCAAAGTTGTTTCAGGCGGAAAAATGTATATAATTGCGAGTTTGTATGATGCGTATTGGTGCGTGTCGAGACAAACTGTATGTATCACAGATTTCTGTTATATACAGGTACATTGAATCCCGCACTTTGCCCTCTGCAAGCAATTCAATGACCTGGATAATCGGAGCATGCATAAAACAAAATGAAGACATCATCTCCACACAGTCCAAGGTTTCCAAACATTATCATGCTCTAATAATTTCAGGATATGTCTCAGCCTGTCAGAATGTTTCTATTTCCGTGGGGATCACACGAAATCACGAAATTCACACTTTTTGATGGTTAAAATCTATTTGTAATATAGTGTAATGGTTTAATCCCAATTTTTGATGGTCCAAATCCCCGTTTTCGACCAGCAAAGTCCCATATTTTCCAGGCCCCGCCTCATCAACTCATGCATCTGCCCCGCCAGAGCAAGACCACCTGCCGTCTTTGACCATCCACTGGGTTCCAAAAATATGCTATAAATGGATATCAAGAAATGGTATGTTATACCTTCCGCTAATATAGATACTAATAGGTATTTCTATGTATTTCTATCATTCGTGGTGGGACTTGAAATGGGTTGTTAAAGGTTCCAAAAAATGTTCACGTCCGACCAGTTCTAGGAATGAACGATTCCTAAAAACACCCCGAATCACATGGCCAATGATTGCTTGGTTGGTGTATTCTGCCTGGGGTTTTAGCTCAATGGCCGGGAGATTCAAATCACACACTAAACCACTCATGAATCCATGAATCATGGCTGCATACCCTCTGGCAAACTAGCGATGGAACATCCACCCGTTTATGGATGATTGTCCCATTGAAGATGGGGGCTCGAATTGGTCAGATTTCCAGAGAGGAACGATTCACAAAATCTCCTGCTGGAGTCTTTCTCATCGAAACTTCCGACGAAATGAAGCCTGGATTCAACCAGGTTTTTTTGCTGGAGATGGGCATCGCTAAATAGTACCACACAGCTCAACCAATCGTGACCCTTGGCCTCCAGAGGGCAGCTCACCTGCGTCTGAAAATGGGTCCCAATACGCTCAATGGCCATTCTTCATGGGGATGATTGACCGCCGGTATACCATGGTATACCTATTTTTCGAGAATGCCAAATCTGTCTTTACATCTAAGGAGCCTTGTGCAGTTCTGAAAAGTGGCCATGCACATGCCGTGGCACCTGTGATGATCTCGGCCCTCCCAATTCGCCCCAGTTTCTCAAGTCCATGCTTTACTACCTACAGACGATACCAATGAGATCCAATGGGTGTATAACCCATCTATAAATGGATATTGGATAACCCAGTGAGGAATAGGTAGGGGACTTATCAAGTAGGCTTCTTAGCCAGTGACCATCCGTGGGATGATCCTTGCACCAGATCTTCAACCCACAGCACACGGCAACTGTCACCTGCTTGTCCGGCTGGACCGGTCCCTGTGGTCCCAGCATCCTGCCGGGTCCCATCTGGGCAGTTTTCGTGGGGAAAATGATGCGAAACCGCCGGATTTTGGAGATTAGGTTGGGACAAAACCCGGGTAGAGCACCTGCTGGTGATGCTCGAGTTGATTCGATTTATCTCAATTCAGCGTTGATTGCGCTGGCAATGTTCTGCACCTGGCCTGTCAAGGTAGCAAGCTTTTTTTTCCCATTCATGTCCAAACTCTAGCACGTTTATGTACTTCTGCTGCCTAAATCTCAATTGTTTACATACATATGCCACCTTTTTCTTGGAACGTAAGAACTTTTGGAAAGATGCTTTGTCCAAAAATGCGGAAATAGATTCTGATAGATTGGCAAAAGAACGGTCGACCTTGCGATTTGGATGCATTGAGTTTCCCCCCCAACATGGCACCAACCGCCCCTTATGTCCTCCAGCTTCTGAAGCAACTCCGTACGCAATCCAGCCTGGGAAATCAGAGGCTACCATGGGCCCTAAACCGTTGGCATTTTTTGGTGTAAACCCTGACAAAGTGCATCCGCATCTGCCATGATTAGACTAGTTGGGTCGCCACCAAGGTGCCCTGACCATGCGGAATGATATTCATGAAGCAAGTAGGTCACACTGAAAAGGGCAACATAATGTTGTGTCTTCTGATATGTTGATATGTCGGTGTCGTTTCATGTCCATGTCTCCTGGCAACATTGCAACCACCAGCTTGTAGTTTGTTTTAGTATGGCTGAACCCGTCAACTGCAATGCCATCTTCCTTTCATGTCTGTACATTATCTTTTCTGGATGTTCATCTCTTTGATCTCCTGCCTGGCTGACAGGGATTCCCATCATGGAATCCGCAACCCAAACAGCTGGATCAGCTGGGCATGGCAAGCAGTGACCATCCGACCATCTGGGCTTTCAGACCAGGTCTCCCCGAAGTTCTGCCGACTTGGCTTGCACCTCTCGATGAGGATGAGGATGAGGATGAGGATGAGGATGAGGATGATGATGATGATGATGATGATGATGATGATGATGATGATGATGATGATGATGATGATGATTATGATGCTGAGAGGAAGGGGAGGAGGAGGGACTGTGCTGGCCGTGGGAGAAAGATGAAAGATGCAGTCACTTGTCTTGTTTCAGCTTAGCGCAAGTACTCGAGCTAGGCAACAGCCCTGCACCTAGACTTCTTAAGACCCAACGGGGCAAAACCCCACAGGCACCGTGGCCTGCATAGCAGAACTATCCTGTGCCAAGACTTGCTGATGAATCTGATGCCTCGGCAGGGAAGAACGCCAAATGTGGGCTTTTTTGTTGAAGATGCTGAGGGCCCTCGTACCCTGGCAACGCTTTTTCACATCAAACAAGGTATGTTGTCAATGACATGCTTCATGGTTTCATCCCAGAAGTGTTCGGCAGTTGGATCACCGATCATCCTAAGGAAATCAAGAAATGCAAAACAAGTGACAGCATCAAGTGTAGATGAAGGTGGGATGTTCACCCACACCTTCCCATATTCCGCTGGTTTCATTGTTTAACATTGCGGAAAATCACCATTTTTGTAGTTCAATCCATTGTCCATAGCTACCAAGCGTGACCCCGCTTTCTTGTTTTTTTGAACCCGTGTCACCCTGGCGATTCCCCAATGACCTTCGCGCGTATATATCCGGACCAGCTCTCGATTGACCACATCGCCCGGCAGGTGATGGACACTTTTGACACTGCAACTATGCAAAGACATAGATGGATGGTACAACACTATTCTTGGTCATAGGATGTCATAGGTATTCTAACATTGAAACTACTAGTAACATCTAGTAACTAGTACAGGAAACCTTGGTTTTGACCAAACCAATGGGAATTGGACACCAAGACACAGTTGGTTCGCCAACTCCGCCACCTCGCGGCCCCTTAGTGGCTGGTGCTTCCAACATGTTCCGTCCCAGGTCAATTGGGGTCATCAGCTGTTGAAACCAAGTGGCAACTGTGTGATCGTGTGGCCACCAATCGTCGCTTCGCCCTTGCCTTCGCCCTGCAGCTTGGTTCGGGTTCAAAGTGCTAGGGACTGCAACCAATCCATGATTTCAAGGTGCTGGAAACATAGCTGGCTTGCACCAGGCAGTCGAAGTCCAAAAGCCAAGTTGTTCAACCGATTGCACTGTCCCTTCCAAGTCCCGAAGCACTGTATGTGCGTAGGAATGCAATTGGAATGCTCACTCTCATCCAAGCATGCCTGACATTTCAGTCCAAATCACCAATTCCCTCAATTCGTTTGCCTGTTCACTTTCTTGGCTCTTTGAGGAGTCCTGCAGCAATCAATTTTTGCAGGTGGGACCTGTTGACCCAGCAAACTTTGCATAAAGTCACTAAATCATGATTCCTGCATTCAAAACATCCAAAAACACAGTGCATTCACAGCATTCGATATCCCACGATTTCTGAAGTGGATGTCTGCCTCCAGAGTACTTTGTAAAGAGGCCTCGGGCTCGCGTGGTCGTTCAAAGGGATCAACCTGGTGAACTGACTATCCGTTGGGTGTCCATGAACTAAGAGCCCTAAGAGCCCTAAATTCAAGGCGAGGATCTTCAGTGATTACATGCTGCATACATATCGACTCGTATATATATATATATACAGTGTGTACATAGATAGATAGATAAAACTACTGCGATAACAAACATATTTCTACTTGGCATAGCCATTTGGGGCGTATACTGCATTTTCAGAGACACTAAAATATAATTGTGCTGGTTGTCTATCTCATCTTGTCCCCAGCATATCCCCATTAAGTTGGCTTTATACCACCATTTTGGCTTTTGAATTTCCACTAAATCCCATTCAACATCATGAAATCCCATGAAATCAATAACATTTAATCACCATTGAAAATAGCATGAACTCACCACTTTTTTTCCTGGCTAAATCCCCTTTATGTTTTGTTTAAATCCACATCCAGGCTTCCCCACAAAGGCTTCAGACCACCGGCTGGAGACCTCTGAGCTGCCCGCGGCAGACCTGATGACGGGTCATGGATGGCATGGCTTCATTCCCAAACTTTGCAAGTATATATACGTAACGTATGAATGAGATATGTATGTATACATACGGGTATACATTCATGTGTGTATCTACATGTACATACATACACATTACATGTGTGTATATAAATATATAGACATGCATATGTATTGTGTATAGTGGGTAAATCAATGTAAATCGTAATAATTCACCAACCTTAAATAAGGTCATGTTGGGAGAGTTGCCCTGACTAACCACAATTTCTAGTGACATTGTTGAGGTCTTATAATCTACCCTTTATACAACTAGAACCATCCAAAGCTGGCCATGGAAAGTACACCATCCATATCCTTTCATGTGTGGCTTTTCCACTGCCATATTTGATAAGTGTTCGTAAAGCAATCATAAACCAGACATATGATGGTTTATGCAACCCATAAAGATGATAAATTTGGGGATGGAGGATCCTGTTGCTTTACCAACACTGAGAGTAAAGCCTGAAAAAATTGTTGGGCTTCCCGCTGGAGGTTCAGCGCCAACTGTGCCAAAGCAGAGCGCAATTTCTCCACCTGCGAATTTTACGCGGCCGGTACCCAGGAGTCAGCGAACTGGGGAGCCCCAGAACTCCCATTGTCACACACAAATTCAAAGAATTCAGAGTGATAGAATTTATACTTTGAATGTTGATGTTGATTTATCATATGATGATATATCATGATGATATATTATGTGAAAAGAAAGACGTCAATGTAAATGATGTGGCTGCACAGAAACTGTGAATTTAGATGAATGTAGATTTCAAGGACACTTCACTACTTTCTGTTCGGATGTTTTCAAGAGGTTTCTCCGTTGATTTTTTCTCTACCCCCCCGGAAACACCACATAGGCTGGGTGACTCATTAAATCCTGAACCGGAAGAGAAACAAAACAACGCAGGATAATGATCAGTGTCACATAAATTGGAAAAGCAGACGATGTCCATGTCCCCTGCCACTTGTCGAAGTTCACGAAGACGCGCCGAAGGAACCGCATGCTTTGGCGGTTTCCTCCCTTAAAATTGCGGCACTTTGGCCACGTTTTTTGTTGCTTTGCTGCTGCTACGTTGCAAACCTCTCTCTGGAAAATAACTTTTGTCGTTTGAAGGAGTTCAAGGAATTGTATGTGAGTGTGCATGTGTCTAGTGAATGTAGTCTCTATATACCGTTTGGACATTGAAAATCATTGAAATGCATGTATATGAACATTCATACATAATTCAACATATGCATGAACGTTCATACATGTTATATGTATATGTGCTGTATAATATGAGTATAATCAATATAAATGTGTATATAAATATATACAGACATGTATGTATTGCCAGAAGCTTTGAACAACGCTGTTCCGGGAATTTACACAGCCAATGTTCTCAACATGGCATACTTGGAAACGATAACTTACGCTCTAGTGGAGCAAAAGCTGTGGCCATCATAGCAGTGGTTGCTGAAGCCGACGCCCTCGCAATCGATGTAGCTGGCGGCTACCAATCCATTAGCGCCCTGGCAGCCGGGTAGGTGTCCGAATCCATCAATTTCTGGTGAAAACTATGCCAACCTCCCCATTCACACCCTTGAAATTGAAACCATGTCCTGACTCACATCTTGACTTCAGCCCGTCATATCACCAAACTAAGCTGTATATGTGACTTGCCAAATTTTGCTTTTTGTTGATGGCATGACTCCACACACAATATCCATTTATTGAGATTGCATACTCCAATATCTGCAATTTTCATCCTTAAACGTGATCCTCACCAAAGTCACTGAAAACACATGGGGCCAGTTGGCTTGAAGCTGACCAGGCATGAAGTTTCGAGGATCTCATCATTCCTGATGATATGCATTTCTCATCAAACACAATTGACACACAGAATAAACTTAACTTTGAAGGCTTGGCATATGGCAATTTTTTATAGTAAAAACCAGCCTAAGCACCAGCCCCACCAACTCGTTCCATTCGCGCCTGATCTTCGATGCCACCCTGATCGCCAGGTTCTGATGCTCCGCACCAGTGAGGCCACCCAAGGAGGTCAGGGCACCAGAGTCTGAGGGCAAAGTACCTGGGTCATTCGCAATGCAGCAAACGTCAAGGAGAATCGAAAAGAAACGATTTTAGTAAGATCCAATCTTAAAGCAGTGGTCAATTGTATTTCTATAATTTTTGGGGTTACTATATTGAGTCCAGAATATTTTGCATTCGGTGACATATGTATCAAGTATCACCTGAGGAATGATGTTAGGTGACACCACATCTCCAGATCTCCAAAATATCCAGCAGTTTGTGTATTCAGTGTAAGTCTGTCCCAAAGAGAGAGAGAGAGAGAGCTCCACACTGCGAGACTTCAAAAACACATTGGATCCTGCTCTTACCATCTCAAGCTACACCCCAGTGTCAGATTGCATTCGCAAAACATAAGGACGGGTGAAACTTGGTAAAGCCGTGTAAAACCAATGTAAACCATTGGGTACTGTACCAGAAAATTGACAGGTACTGCTCAAAAATGGTCCCCAACAACATTGACCCATGGCCACATTTCCAATGATCCAAACATTTCTCCATCTGCCTGAATCCTATGGCCCTATGGGATGGCCGATCTCTTCAAAGCTGCAGGGCAGAAAGAAGTACTCCACTTGGACGGTGGCATTGTCTGCGTGCAAATCTAGCGTGTCGTGGAAGGATTGCACTGCATCCTGCATGAAGGCTTTGGCTTAGACGGGTTGGCTCTGAAAACCGTCATGGTGGATTTTTCTGGGGTGACAGCAAGAAAACTATCAAAATCACAACGACAAAAGTAGCCAACCAAATGCGTCAGATTCTTTCAGCTTCTCCCACAGATCGATCTAGAAATTCTATGAACTTCTCAAATTGAGGGGTCATCCTCAATTTACCCATTGAACTCCTACTGTATGGTTTATCTTTTTTTTCCCCTATGAACAGGCATAAACAGTCATAAACAGTCATAACCTTCAATTCTTGGCGGGAACCCCCCCATGAACAAACCACCTGGCCGCTCCTCTACCCGGGGACAGGCCAGGCATGGCTCTGCAGCATTGGAACGTCCACCACACAGGGACAGGATGGTGAGTTTCTGACGAAAGCCGCCGTAGGCTTCGATGATCTTAGCGGATTCATCGCTGGTCCCCACTGGTTGCTGATCATCCAAATCATCACAGGTGCTGTCGAAAAAGACACATGACTCAAACATATTCAAACCATCGAACAGTATCAAACAGTCATGTCCTTCAAAATGGGATCCTCTTGGATTTTTGTTGAACCACCATGAATCCCCCACTTGCTTCTGAATGACATACTGAGTTCCAGCTGTTTCTTTTCATGAATGGTTACAATCACCGGACCTGATGCGATATCAAGAAGATCCCCCAAAACGCATCAACGCAGCTATCCACCTGGCCACGGCCCGCCTTTTCGCCACAAGGCATCCAGTCACCGAGGCACTGAATGCAGGAGCTTCTTGTAGACCACCCTGAAGGTGTGGTTGCTTGGCACTGCAGCTCCTGTGACTAGAGATGCTAGAGGCGGCTAGAGGATCAGGGTCCCAACATTGAGCCTTGGCTCATTTGGGCAGCAATGGAAATCTGGAGAACTGATCCTTTCTTGGAGAGGATGCCATCCCAGCCGGCCTTGCTGATTGAAGTCATCGATACCCAGGTGAACCTCGGATGCACTATGATGCTATGCTGTTGTATTGGATTGATTTAGGCAGCTTGGACACTTCAGGCAAGTAGAGGTCAAATAGGAGTTGCCTCTCCCCCAACATAAGAAAACCACATGTCCAATATGTATATTATATATATAGTATCATGATGTATTGTATAGTACAGTATATGAATATGTAATATGTCAACTCCTTGTGTTTCCAATGACCATCCAACCAGGTCACTACCACCAGCTGCGGCCGCTGCTCACCCTCACCGAGGTGCGCCTCGCGCGAGGCCATCCTCCGCGGCCAGTAGTGTGGCCAGGTCGCGGCGCCCACCAAGTGCTGCGCCACCTGGGCAACGGAGGCGCCCACCTGGGCTTTCCCTAAGCCATGGGGGTTGGACCACCCCAAAAAATGAGGGATTTAAGATGAGTTGACTGGAAAGATGTGGAGGATTTGGTGATAGGGGTGTTTATAGGCAATTGAGAATTTTTGGGAACCCAAGTTGTGTCATCGGAGTCAAACTGGTCCTTTCAAACCAAGGAACCAATGGCGAAATCCCCAGTACTCGAGCCCTTGAGAGGTTGTGTATCTATATGTATCTATCCTATATGTTCATCTATCCATCTTGCGCGGCTATTCTGTTGTATTCTGATTTGATGTGCATTCAAGTGTATAATTTTGTCGATTGTGTTATTATATAGGGAATCTGGTCTATTCTATTCTATTCCATTCTATCGACTGTATCTATCCATTTTATCTATTCTCTGATCAACGTATGGTCTACTTACCCAATCTACCAGTATCTATCAATCTACTAATCTAGTCCAATCCAACCTGTCCGATCCATCAATCGGATTTAACCTAAGCTGTTGAATTCAAATCTAATTCATGCAATCTTGTTAATCTCATCAATCTTCATCAATTGGGCAGCAAAAAACTTGATCCAAAGGACGTGGTGATAGGCGTTTTGCACCACTCCAACTCCAACCAGCGCCTGGGGCAGGTGGCTCTAAGAGGGATGAACACTTGGCAGTTTCAAAACACTCTGGTCAATGACTCAGGTCCAACATTTCGCAACTCAGACAATGCCAAGAGATCCAAGCAAACACTTAAAGAGCTGGATAGAGCTCTAACCACCAAAAAATAGGGAGGTCAACCACCAACAATGCACATTTTCAGCCCCAAAAGGCATCCGATCATCCCCAGTGGGGCCTCAAGCTGATATGCGGCCTTCAAGTCTTTGGCCAACAACGCAGGGTAGGCTGCCTGACAGTTCTGCTCGGTGACTTGCCACAGCCACGAAAGGAAGAAGCTTCGCTCCTGAGGTGCGAAGGCGCGTCTGGTGGCTGGTTTCAAGCCCGCTGCCCAACAAAAAGACTATGGAGAGATCGGCATCTCAAAGACAGAGATTGAAAACCAAAACATGATAAAACATGTGTATCCCGAAACCACCAAAAGTAGCGACCACAGGCCAATCAGAGACCAGCAGTTTTTACTGAGCTGCTTTTCCATCAACACCAAAGCCAAGCGTTTCGCCAGAGCCCACGAACTCGATCCTGGCTTTGAGGGAGGTTGGCCCAACTAGTTGCCTCTCTTAGATTCTTAGATCCTCTTGAAAAAGACGTGCTTAGCAACCACCGCTGCAAGCAAGAAGTGGGCAACCCGGAAACCCGGAGAAAAAAGGTTGGGAACATTGTCCCTGAAATGATGCTCAAACTGGTTGGTGGTGCCTGTGTTGGACTATTCCAAGGATTTTCTTTAGATTATAGTAACCCCCAAAGAGATAGAAAGGGGTTTCCAGGATGATATAGATGATATTTACATCTCATATTTTCCAGGTTTCCAACATTTTCTATCTTTTTTGGGATGGCTATATTCATCTATCCCCATTCATTGAAGCCTTCGGTGAAACGCAGCAGACAGCACCAAATATGGTCGACTGTTGGAAGACTGTGCCGAACGTTGTGGCAAGAAAGTGCGTTGAGTGGATCAACATGAAGACATTTGGAGGCAAAAGGTTTGCTGTCATGTTGATTCCTCAGTACCATGGGTCCCAGACTCACTTGATCATTTTTCACACCCAAAGAAATGTCATCCTGCAGCATGTCTCAATCCATCTTAAGGTGTAACTTCCATTCAGTTCCGATAACCCGCGGTTCTGAGTCTGTCCTACGCTCCAGTGGCACGGGCCGCAGCAGCTTCAGATCCTTTGGAACGTTGTTCAGACCATGGAAGGCCTGGGGGCTCCGACTCCGGCTGTTGTAACTCGTGGTCGGTTGTTAAATTAAAGACATCACATAAGGTGTGCAAGACTCCAAGACATACAAACTGGGCGGCATAGAAAACGGTTGATAGCAAATACAGTGACCATGGACATTGCATGACAAGTGTTTTACCTCGTTTGTACTACAAAATAAATTCCGTCTAAGTCTACATAGTAGACTTCAGGTACCAGCTGCCTTCCTTCTGAGCATGAAAACTGGTGAGGCTCCTCAATGGCTGAACAAACTAGCATGTGTACCACTCAAAGTCTGTCAATGTTAGTAAGATATTCAGAAACAGTATGATGAAAACCACTATGTACGGATCACTATGCAAATGTATATATGGTCTACATATCTGATCTACAATTCGACATATATGTAATACAGATGTATGTGTGTATATATATAATCATATGTATATCATATATATATATACATACTTATGGTCTACATATATACATATACATGTTCTGTATACATATATCTTTTGTCATGTTTACAGATACGCATCTCCTTCTTTGATTCATCCTGCAACCCTCCCCCCAATGTCTGTCAAGCCACCCAGCTTGCTGGAAAGTATGATCCAATATGTCCAGTGCCCAACGGATGTGAACCACTGACCTTTCGCAGCTCCACCGTGAAACGTCCTGAGGCTGGCTCCACCATCTCCCAGATCATATCTGTGATCATTCATACGGATGTATGTGTACATACAAAAAGATGTAACATGTGATGTACATATTAATATTATACAAATACAATCAAATACATATATAATCATATATACAGTATATAGATGTATATAGATAATCATAGATATAGATATCTATCCAATGTCTATCTTAATTTATTATCTAGCCGTTTCAAATCCTTTTTTCCCAACTCCTACTGCGTCCTCAGGTCCTGCATGGGGAATCTCCACCACCGCCACGTTGTTCCAGCTGAACCAGCTGTGCCATGCTGAGCCAATCTCGCTGGAGGAATGCCAGGAGTGCCCAAGCACCTGAGGTGACCAAACGCTTGGTGAAAATTGGGATGTTACTATTAGTTGAACTTTGGATCATGGTGGATTAGCTTAGATTTGCTTAAGGAACCCGCACAAAATACAAGGCATATTCCCTCTTTCAATTCCCAAACTCGTGGATTTCCCATCGATTTCCCAAGTAGTGGATTTCCCATTGGAGAAAATTATAGGACCGGATAACCCCACATGTCAACTTCTCCCAATAGGTACCGCAGCAGATGAAAGAATTGCGTGTGAAAGAGTTGTGTGTGACAAAGTGGTGTGTGAAAGGGATGTTTGTGAAAGAGTTGTGTGAGAGAGTTGTGTGTGAGGGAGTTGTGTGTGAGAGAGTTGTGTGTGAGAGAGTTGTGCGTGAAAGAGTTGTGTGTGAAAGAGTTGTGTGTGAAAGAGTTGTGTGTGAGAGAGCTGTGA
>BGPT01001962.1:101982-159502 GCA_003297045.1 Symbiodinium sp. clade C Y103 | reverse complement strand
CATTCATACTTGAGGTCTACTGAGACAATTGAAGTGTAAAGGCGGAGTCCTGTAAAAACGCAGTGAATGTGATTTGCGACCGAATCCAGGTAAAGGAATCTAGACAAGACACCATATGGGTGTGGCTCAAAATTATCAACCCTATAATTGGTTGGTTTGTGTTAATTTACCATGAAACATTACCATTTTTGGTACCATAATTTTGAGCCATAACCATATCGTATACAAGATTGGTTTCAGGTCTTTGGTTTTTCCTCTTCCATCCTACCCAGCTACCCATCACTTTTGACGAAGACTGCTGGGCTGGGATGAAACCTCCAACCGCTCAAGCAGCTTAAGCAATACCAGGTGCACGTATGCAGGGTTTTCAATGGCAAACTCCTTTAAACTCCTAGTGTGTCAGGCAACAAATTCAGATGCTTGGTTTAAACAATGGTTATCATCCTCAACTTATCGAATGCAATGTCGTTATGAGAACAACACAAATAATTTAAGTGGCAACTCTTGACGCCTTTTTTCAAGACGTGAAATGCTACAGTATCCGTAACCTTATCAATGAGAGAGATCAAATGAAACTTGGATGATTTGACTTTGTCCAAAAGTGGTTCTTTAATTAATGTTGTTCAAAGACTATGTGAATGTATGTACCTGTATATGTACACATGTATATTATATATATATATACAAATGACCAGCAGCAATCACAAGTATACCAAGTGGTCTTACTCAGCCACCTCAGTATTTTCTATATCTCAAAAGTCTGCTTCTGTCTATATAAAGTAGTATAATTGATGGGTCAATTATCAACGATGGACCTAAATACCTCCACTGAGAAGATATTTAAACCCCAAAATCATGCCCCAAACACTCCCTGAGAATGCACTTGGATCCATAGGGAACTATTGGTAAATTATCAACCATAATATCATTAATCAATAACTATGTATCAACCATTTTCAACTACATAGACTATATCAGTTGGTCCATCATCAACTAGACTATTATATATATATATATTATATCAATGCTATCTGCAATTGGTAAATTGGTTAATTCTATCTATATGTCAATGACTCCAATCAGGATGGTGACCAGCTAAATTGCATATATCAACTAGATTATAGATCAGCTATTAACTAGATTATATATCAGTTATCACATATGTATATATATATATATGTACATCAACTATATATCAACTAGACTACATATCAAGTATATATCCCCAAATGTTATCAACTATATATCAACTGAACAACAACAACATCTACTCATATCAATATGTGTTCATATCCTGAACTCAGGATGTTGTCCACAACTAGCACGTATCAGCTGTTATATATAGATACTAACTCTATACCAAATATATCAAATACATTTGTATGATCTCTATCTATACATGTATATTATATATGTATTATATATATATATTATATATATAATATATATTATATATATATATTATATATTATATATATTATTTTAATATATATATATATATATTATAATTTATATATATATATATTATAATACATATATATATATATACAAAATTATATTTCTATATCCTAACCATATAACATCATATAACTATAATTGTTGGTCAACTACATCCATGATATATCTATAAAAGAGGAACCCAGGTTGGTCAATCATCAATTCCCCAGGATGTTGACCAACCAAAGTTGTTGGTCCGTGCCCTTCTTCGGCGCTTTGAGCGCCCTGGCGCGGCGTCTCAGCGAGCTGCCAGAGTTCGAGCCAGACGCTGATCCGTGACCCACGGGGCTTGGGGGTGCTGGAGCCCCAAGATATAGCTTTTGAACCATCAAAAAACCCGGCAAAAATGGAAGAAATTGAGGATTGGACATATCAAACATATTCAAACATGGTGATGAACTAGTTGGAAGTGTACTTTAAGCAAAGAAAACTACGGGGTCAAAAATGACTATAGAAATGGTAACAAATGATTTGATAAATAGGGGATTTAGAGTGATTTAGACTCAGACAAATTTTGGTTGGTTCTCCAGCAAGCAAAGTCATGGTTCCAAAATAGCTCTGTCCATTGTACTTGAAATAATTGTGGCCTAAATGTCAATAGATCTACTGTAGCGTTTTGATTGATTTGTGTTTTTGTTTACGGACCCAAAATTGGAATCATCCTGAAAATGTATGAACATATGGTAAATCCATGGAAATATCGGAATCTATCAGTCTCATTTAGCCGCGAAAAAGGAGTGACAACTTCCGAGCTTAGCGGCCAAAAGTGGTTTAGCCCAAAGTGGTTGATGCTACCAAGCTAGTGACACTATAGACCCAGCAGATTATTGCACCAGATAGGGACAGCAGATGACATGGGTGCAGGTACCGCGTGCAGATATTTCAACAGCTGGACCTACCATGGCAAGGTGGGGGGGCTGCTTGGGTATCAGCCCAGCGCAAGGTGAACTTGCAGGAATGTCCAGTGGAGAAGGGTCTTTTTTTGTGACTGCATCTCATTCTCGGATCAGTAAACCTTAGGCAATTTATCAAGGCTATTTGAGTTTGTGCCCTACAAAAAAGTGATTGTTTGCTAGCACGAAGAGTAAAGATGAGCAAGCACATGTCGCCAAAAAAAGATATATTTTTTACCGCTGGAAACTCCAGGAAGAAACTTTGTTTTTTCGATTGGAAAATTCCCACTGCTTCCCCAAATTTCATTGGACTGAGGGAAAATATACAGGACACCATGGGTTTCTACGACCACATAAAGAGAGGTTTCGCCTAAATTTCCCTTAAGATAATCCAATGAAAATCTTTGTTCATCTTTGTTCCAATCAGGAGGGCACTCAAAAAAACCTCGCGTGTCAGGTCCAATCTCTTCGATTTCCTATGGCAATCACCTCAAAATGCAGGCGGGCCCCGAACGTTCGATGATTGTGGCACGGAATTCACAGGCGATATCCAGATCATACCCTTTTTTTGTTTCATGTATTTACCCTCTGCTAAACTAACATAGCTATTGAAAATAGCCATTTATAGTGGATTTTCCCACTAAAAAGGGTGATTTTCCATGGCTATGTTAGTTTACCAGAGGGTATTTGGTGTGTTCGTACATTTGAAACACTGTCCCTGTAAGAATGACAGAACTATACATGTAATCAAAATGACAGCATTTGTTGGTGTTCACTAACCACTTTGAGACAGGATGGAAGTTCAAAGTTTCTGTTGGTAATTACAGTACCGTTTCGTTTGGCTTTCCAATGGCTTGAAACATGAGAGGTCGTCACAGTTGTGTGTTCTACAGTGGTGCCTTCTCAACATGCTTCCGCTTTCACAAGATGTAACGACTGTAGTGAGGTTATATGTTCCCTTTGAACAGCACAACTCCATCCCAGCTGTATACCCCACAGAAATGGCTACATCTCAAAATTATCCCTGAGGGTACAATAATATTTTTTTCCGATGGTACTATATTTTAGGGCCAAGAATATATATATATATATAAGAATGTGGTAAACCCAATCATGAACCATCCCCAGAGTCACCATAAATGGATTGTATAAACTATCCCCAGATGGCAGGTTTATTATTCCCACATTCCCATCATTCGGGTGATATTGGAAATGATAGTGGAAAACCCCACTCATGCTATCATAGCGGACTTGGATCCCTATAGTGATCAAATGTGCCAGTGCTGTGGTTCCCTTGTCTCTGCATTGAAATGTTGCGGGTCGACCACATGTCTGGGAGTAGTTGCCGCAAAAATTAGGCCTTCCATGAACCTTCCCTTTGTTAGGTACCTGCACTTTGAGGTGTATTTCTTGACTTAGCATGTTTTATGTGATTTTTGCAAGCAACTTGTTATTTGCGTTCGAATTTGTATCCTTAAGTAGCAATAGCTGTGAGACGTCCGCTTGGTCTCAGGGAGAGCCAATGATGAACTGGGAAGCAACCAGGGAGAAGACTTTCAGAGGCTCAGCTGCATCCGTTGGGACTGGATAGCCAAGTTGGTTTCGAACTTGGTGAACTAGGGTTTATGAGGAATATACAGCTATAGTTAATTGCAGTTAATGGGTTTTAAAGACCAACTAACAACTGGTGGGTCCCACAGTCCCACCTTGTACAGTTTGCAAATGACCACAAGAAGGACTCAAAGTGCGATGCCACTGCTGTTGGTTGCGGCAAAATGACCTTGGACATCCATGGACCATGAAGCAGTGATGGCCATTCCCAGTGGTAATGATTGGATTTTTGCACGCGACTTACCTTTTTTTTCGTCGATCTCGTAGTCATGGTGACTTCAGATCTCGCTTTTCTATGGGTCTATGGGTTTCAGCCATGCCAAACTTGTTCTTTTTTTTCAGTTTGCTGTTGGAGATTTGATGAGAAACACCAAACATCTCCCACCACCAAGCATCGTTTCTTAGCAGGGGATCAGTACACACCATCAATACTTTGCCACCATCCACATTTCTAGTTCATAATATTCACCAACTGCAGGGAATGCCATTCAATTTGTATAAATTGTATATCTACAAACTACCAGCTGTTTAAGGGTTTGTAGACCCATCCAGCTCTAGTTCCGTCCATAGTTCCGTTTCTCAAAAACAATAGCTGCATCGGCTATATCCACTTACCCAATGTACATCCCTCATTGGATTGGTTAATGGGAAAATTTACAGGAAACCTTTATATTTGATGGAAAAATCCATGGTTTCCTGTAAATTTTCCCTTAAACCAATCCATTGAAATGTACATCCCCATTTTGATCATACAACGTCACCATTCCTCGGAGTTCTTTTTTCATCCAGTTCTCATGGCCAGCCCCTGAGGAAAAGCCTGTGCCTTCTTGGCGACGGCTAAAGGTAGAGCTGGCATCGAAGCTGGGCCAAGGGGGCGACCGTTTGCAGCCCATTGCCATGTTAAAATGAGGACTTCACCAATGGGAATGGTTTAGATGATTCATCATCCCCAACCTTGGCTAGATACAAACTAGTACTTTCATTTTTTACTATGAATGGCAATATCTACGTTCACCAGCTCAAAATCGAATTGTTTGTAAGGTATCTAAGATTGGCAATGGTTCATATGGCACGAGCCAGAAGATATGCAAAGGAGAGGGCTGGACCACTAGTGACCAATGCGAGTAACAACAATCCCAACGATGTTGTTGTCCTGTGTTGAATTGGTGACAACTTGTGGAGTGTGGGTAATGAACATGCCCACGAACGAACTATAGTCTAAGAATTCGATGATATTGTATCGAGACTGCTCCATGTGGCAAGTCATTTGAATTCTAATGAGGAATTATGTGGATTGATGGCCGAGAATTGGGGAGGCGACGGCCAGGATGTAATCTGTATCCAATCGTGGGCTATGTTATGTACTTTGAGTCTATCTTGCCAATCAATCACTGACTATATAATACATACATGTCTATATATGCATATAGAGCTGTGTAACCAATCATGGAAACAGTAAACATTGCCAAGCAGCTCCGTGCTTAGGACTTTAAGCGAACTTCCCAGCATTTTTTTTAGAAAGCAAGAGTCCTTGTTTTCAGCGTTCTGTAGTGTACCGGTGCTTGGAGGACCTTCCGACTTAGAAACTGCTTAGTAACCCTGGTTAGTAAAACCCCTAAGTAGGATATTCCACCTATAAATCGGACATAACTAGTTACAACTATGATTATTAACCACCTAGACCCTCCAAGTACCCTCCAAATACCCTCAAAAATTGTGTTTTACTCCACATCTTTAGTCAGTCTATATTTTGGTTGCATTTCTTTTCGGGTATTTGAACAGTTTTCTTTTCGGGTATTTGAAAAGTCCAGGCACATACTATAAGTACTCCTTGATGATTTCTCGCCGAAATCAGGAAGTGGCTGAACGCTACTTTCGCATCTATCACCAGGCTAGGATCTGAGGGTATCCATGGTATCCATGGTTGTCACAAGGTGGTACCCCAAACAAATAGATGTTTACCAGGAATAATGCATGATTCCATTGTGATTTCATGGGATTTCATGGGATTTAGATAGCTAAGTGAGTTTATGACTCCAATAACTCGTGTCTACGGTAGACACAAACTTGATGGCGTTTATGAACCAAATTATAACTTGGGGGGGCCCTTGTGGTAATGTGACAAAGCCCAATGTCCCCAAAGGATGGATGAGCCGCTCGGCAACATGTTATTTGCCTATCACTTGGGGTTGAACGTCCAATGGGTAGTCAGAATTACTTGGGACTAGCTTAACCTATAAGGAGGATTATTTCAAATATGGGGACCATATCAGCGACTCTAGAAGACTGAGTCGATCATATTGATTCACATCTCCAACGTCAACCCTTTACTGCTAAACCTTCCAGCTGTCTCATGTCTGGGTATACCCACCGGTATACCATTTTGATTTTTGGAAAATCTGAAAAACGGCAGAGGAATCTCCTGGGTTGCCATAGCAGGAACCTGTCATCCATTGCCGAGCCTTGGGAGTGCAGCCTATAGCAGTTGCCTTGCGGGATAGACCGCCCATAGTTTTCATCGGGACAATTTCACGAACCCAGGAGCAAATGAACCCGGAGAGGCAATAGAAAGGGGATAGAATCCACCCAGTACATCCAAGCACAACCAATCCAAGTGTTTCCAAATGTTGACCTATATCTTCCCGCTTGAGTAAACTAACAATGATCCACTTGATCAGGAATCTAGGACCTGCGTGCTGCCAAACTCGAGGCCACTAGGCTCAAATCAGCAGTTATGCCAACACCGTTGTGTCAGTCATGAAAGGTATAGCAAGTGGATAGTTACTACAGTAGATATTCCAACATGTTCCAGATATAAGGGAAGACTAAGTATGGATGCGAACCTCATGAATCATTCCAGTAGACAACAAAGTGCCATAGATCATTCCAGCATCAGGTTTGGACCTGAGAGAAAGTCTGAGTGTGGTTAGATCCAGAGAAACTAGAAAATCGTTGCAGAAAGCAACCAGATGTATTTAATTAACGATGTGAATACATATCCACAGATATCATTTTTTCTTGTTTGAAAACCAGTAGAGGTAGGGTTCGTGTCGTTGTTTCGTTGACATTCCTTACGTTCCATCCCGCAGAATCCAGACACAATCCCATAATATTGCGGATCGCTCAGTCATAAGAACAAAGTCATCCGAATCGACTTGCTGAAAATGACCACACTTTGTTTGGTTAAGTCACTCAAGTCTTGCGGTGATGGCGCTTCCAAGCCCAAACCCAGGACAGCTGACAGTTCAGGTGTCTTTACCCAGTGGACGCTGTGCAACGGTCTCAGCCCCGTTGCGATCTCGAGTTCTAGACCTGAAACTGGCGGCGCAGCAGTCGCTGGAGCACGGTTTCTTGAAGCTTGCAGGGCCAGACGGACATCTCTTGGATGTAGCGGAATCGCTTCAAAGTGCACTGCAAGATGGAGATACCATTACTGCAGTGGCTCAGTACCTTAGGCTGTTTTTATAGCAACCCCAACATGATTAGAGAGAAAAGTTGGAAAGTTGGAAATATGAGGTGAGTACCATCGAACTACCATCCTGGAATCAAGTTTCTATCTTTTCGGGGTTCCATATATAGATGATTGCTGTGTTTTCCCATGGATTTTTGTCCCGAGAAATAGGGGTCTATTGGGAAGATTCGTGATTTGTGCGGCCCCATTGGAGCAAATTCAAGGAAGCCAAAGATCGTTGCAACCTTGCGCGCATTTGCTTTGTGGTGTCCTGGCGAGAAAGTGGTCACGTGGGGCCATCGAAATTTTGGCGCTGACAGTTCAAGGGTCCAGGATAAATTGAAGAATGTGCAAGAAGTCTATGCCACACAAGCTGCTTTCGCTGCAATCTTGGTAGATGGAAGTGTTGTGACGTGGGGTGATCCTAGCTGTGGTGGTGATTGCACTAGAGTCCGGGAGAAGCTGAGAAACGTCCAGCGTATACATGCAACAGAATCCAATTTTGCTGCCGTCTTGGCGGATGAAAGTCTGGTGATATGGGGAGCTAACGGCTCCAAAGTGCGAGACCCTGCCAAGAAGATAAAGCAGATATGCGAAAATCCACAGGCTTTTGCAGCAGTCTTCTCAGATGGCACTGTCGGGACGTCAGGCCATCAATACTTCGGTGGTGACAGCTCCAGAGTTCGGGATAAGCTCAAAAGCGTTCAGAAACTCCATGCCACAGAGCGTGCTTTTGCCGCACTCTTGGCAGATGGTAGTGTTGTGACGTGGGGCGATCCAAACTCTGGTGGTGACAGCACAAAAGTCAGAGATCAACTTAACAATGTTCAAGAAATCTATGCCACAGGGAATGCATTTGCTGCGATCCTGGCAGATGGATCTGCTGTGTCGTGGGGCCATCCAATGTTTGTTACAAATGACTCTGAAGTCGGGGATCAGCTCAAGAACGTTCAGCACATATGTGCAAATCAAAATGCGTTTGCTGCAATGACGTCCGATGGAACCGTTGTGACGTGGGGCGATCCAAACTTTGGTGGCGACAGCACTACAGTGAAGGATCAGCTCAGAAAAGTTCAGCGAATCCATTCCACAGAACGTGCTTTTGCTGCAATCTTGTCAGATGGTAGTGTTGTGACGTGGGGCGATCCAGACTTTGGTGGTGACAGCACTGGAGTTCAGGATAAGCTCAAGAATGTCCAGGAGATTTGTGCAAAGTATTTCTCTTTTGCTGCAATCTTGGAGGATAGAACTGTTGTTACATGGGGCGATCCAAAGTATTGTGGTGACAGCAGTAAAGTCCAGGATCAGCTGAGGAATGTTCAACAGATTCAAGCGACCCGTGGTTCCTTTGCTGCAATCAAAGCAAATGGAACTGTTGTGACGTGGGGAAATCCTAACTTTGGCGGTGACTGTGCCAGAGTTCAAGACGAACTCAACCGTTTGTAGCAGTCCAGCAACGCCATGTAGGAGTAGATACTTCTGGCAGGCACAGAAAGAAAACAACGAGTGATGGGACTAGAATTTCAAAAAGCCGGGGATAGAATCAGCAGAAATTATAGACACATATGCTTATATAATCCCCCTGTTTTTTGTTTCCATCGTAAACCCATAGGTAGCCACTGTTGCAGTACTGGTGAGTGGTTTCTGCTCATCGTTTCTGTGATCAAATTTGCATCCTACTTGATCGCTTTGTTTGTTGCAGTATTTTCCTTTTTTGAGATCATTCTTTCATCACCATGTTTGGATGTTTGGATGGCTACCTGGTGAATTATCATGCAATATCTCAATATTTGCTGAGTTGTACAAGGTGAGGCCACCCAGCTAGAAGTTGGTTCAAAATTGATACAGCCATTCACTATATGTACTTATTTCATCTTATTTCCATTTATCTTACTGGTGCTTAGCAGGGAATGAGGGAATGACCTATAATAACCATTAATAATCATCCCATTCCCCCATTCCCTACTAAGCACCAGTAAGTTATTTCCCCTAATATGTCCCCCAATGACCATTATTTATTCACAAACTTCTTCTGTGCGTCGCCATGAGATTAGTGATGGAGCTATGGCGAGCGATTTGGTGGATCCCATCTTTGTGGTGTTTCATCATCGAGAAATCTTGGGGAAAACCATCGGAAAACCATAGGAAAATGGTGATTTACTGGGATTTTAATGGGATTAATGATGATTTACCCTCTGGTAATTAAACGTAGCGACATAGAAAATGGCCATAGAAAGTTCGTGGATTTTCCCATGAAACATGGTGATTTTCCATAGCTATGTAACAGTTTACCAGAGGGTAACCCATGTTTGATTTTTTTGCCGGGTACATAAGATATCATACAATGTGGATGCATCACAAACTGTAGCGTGGTTTGGAGGGGAACCATGATGAACAACGACTGCTTTAGCGGGAAACTCCCCAAGTTGACTCAATTCGCAGGACCAGATCCACAATTCCTGGGTTTTCTACATTGAGTTCCATGATATCCCCATGATATCCTCATGATATCATAATCCCGTGATATCCCCATTTATAAGCCCTAAAATCTCATGAAATCTCCCCGTTCCCATCTCAACCTCTGTGGCAATCGCTGCGAACCCCACCAGTCATTACTTTGCCAATTCTTCCGTGGCAGGACTCCCTGGGCATCGTGTTATACGCTGCGGCGCAATGGCCCGTCTTCGACCTCCTGCACCGTTTGGCGCTGCGGCCGCGCGTGGAAGATGATGTGCTCAAGAGCGAAGACAGTGAGGCTGACGAGGAGACTGAGGATGTGTAGCAGCGTAGCAACAAAAAAATCTTGTTTTAACACGTTTTAGCAATTTGTGAAATAAACAAATGAAAATAGTAAAAAACAGCAGTGTAAATTAGGATTTATGTATATATATGTACATTGACATATGTATATATATGTATATATATATATGTGATTTTATCATCAAAATCATGTCAAAGTTGGGATTACTTAAAGTGTGCTGAGTCGGTGATTCTTGTTTGTTTTCCAGTTGGTTCAATGGGCACTTAGGGCCATGAACGAATCCTAGGATGCACATGGAGATTTTATCAACCAAGGTTGGGATCTTAGAGGAAATCTCCCATGGAATGTATAAACATTGACATGTACAACAAGATATATATATATATATAATTATATCATATATATATATTTATATATGTATACAAGTGTATACATTATATACCCATGAATTCTCGCAAATCGGAAACACTGTTTTCCTGTAGATGAATTTCCCATTTCAAAACCCGCCCAGTGACTGATGGTGAAACAACCCCATCTGTGAAGTGTGTTGCGGTTCGATCCATCTTCCCTCGCCTCTGCATTGTGGCTGTGTATGCGGAGCTTACAAGCAGAAACATAGATCTGGGTAAATTATAACGACCTCACTGCGACCTCACTGGAATGATGGTTAGTAAGGGATATTATCCCCAAATGGTCTTATTTCAGGTTAGTGAAATATTAAAATTTACCCAGATAGATCAAAATTAGACTTCAGATGATGAGTGGAATCATCTTGGATGACCATAACGTGCGCTAGGTATGCAACCATGGTAACCATGGCAACTATGGCTGATCTTCCCACAGGAGGCACTCCTCCTCATAAGTGTAGCATGTTGATTACATAGTCCAAGCTCGTCCTTTCTTCTTCAGATCAGGAGAGCTTCGAAGAATTCTTTGTGGAAGCAGGAAAGCAAAGACTTTCCCCAGATCTAGCTCTGGAATTTTATCGAAGCTGGCTTTATGAAAGCTATGATCGGTCGAGTTTCTGTGGGGAAAATGGATAGTTGGGCTGATTGCGTACCCCGATTTTGCTTGAGGCGTTCACAGTAGTAGTATTAGAAAATGAGGCTTAGGTGGTGATTATCGGAGTGCAAAAGACACAGAGAGAGAGAGAGATATTAGGAACTATTGCTGGATTGGGGGACATCGAACATGTACTGCAACTTGGTATAGCCCAATTCTATGGATTGGAAACCTGGTTTGGCATTTGGAGAAACCATAGAGTAAACTGGCAGGAAAAGATCGTAGGCTTCTCCTATATCACGAGTGTTTGTATACCATGTTTGAAAAAGTTGGCTCTAAACATCTGTAGAGACTAAGAATTTTATCTTTTGGTTCTAGATATTGATCCGGTGTACCCTCTGGTAAACTAACATAGCTATTGAAAATTGCGATTTATAGTTGATTTTCCCATAAAAAATGGGGATTTTCCATAGCAAACTGTTAGTTTACCAGAGGGTATGTCTTCAGCATTCCCACCTCCGAGGAATGTTTCACGTTGTGGGTACCTTGTTCAACGCCATGCGTGTACAATGGTGGGTGAATCTTGTCAGCAGCGGCAGACACTTCGATTTTCGTTTCCCCCGAAAAACGCAAGGCGCGGCTCCCCAGTGAACTGTTGGTAATTGTTGGTGTATAGTCTTCAGTAACTAGCTAAGTAGTTTGATGTATATATATATATATACATATATTTGTATATATACATATAACCCATTGTATATATAATATGTAATTAACGCTTATTTATATATATATATATATTATATCCCCCTGGTTTTTGAAGTTATGAACCAAGTTCAATTCTATGGGGAACCAGCTTGTGATGTCCAGTTGCTAGCGGGGACGGACTTCTCAAACCTCGTATCTCAAGAAAGTGTTGTTGGAACCCAATATTTATTTTGATATGACATATCATACATATGATCATATGTATATGTATGTATATATAGATATAATTAGTTGTATGTATTTATTTACATACATGGGCTTGTCTGAAAATAGGATACCTCATTCCATCCACTGGCTAATCATCATCATCATCCCCAGTAAATGGGCATATTGTGGTTAATCCTCCATTTTCAGACGAAACTGCATGTTCCATTTGTACATTGACCCTCAGTTTAGCCATAGACATTGGTATTCAATAGTATGAACATTATTTTGAAAATTCCACTCGTTATGGTCAAACTGAGGGTCCAGGTGTATGTATGGTACAACATATTGTAAGATAACAAGCCTAACATAATCATTAAACTCATTAAACAACAAAAAACAATAGTGTATACAATGCAATATGAAATCACATCACATCACACTAAATGATATGATCATATATGATAATATCTGATTACTATTTATCACTCTGTACGTCAGATATTATTCTATTATAGACTATATTCAACCCTGCCCCATCCAACCATCTTCAGTCCCCCTGTTCCCCTCCCCATGGGTCCTTTAAAGGAGCCACGGCACGCTGATCGGGGCGCTGCGTGACCGCGGCCTGTCACGGCACGCGGACGACTGCGAGATCGACGTCTCGGAGAGGGACGTGGAGCTGATGCAAAGCGTCGGGATGAAGGCGCCACGGCAGGGTCCAAGCTGGTGGGAGATCTGTTGATTGATGATGTTGAATGATAAGTTAATCATAATGATAATGATGAGAATAGTAAACTGGCGGCTGGTGGGAGTAAACCATCCCCAGTTTTACCATAAATGGTTGGTATAGAGCATCAAAATATATCAAAATATAGGTGGTTCATGGTGGTTTATTGCTGCTTTACTGACATTACTGTTGATTATAAACAAATCAAGAACCCTTGATAAACCTTTGTTATTTGGAATATCATGGGACATTTTCGAAACCAACTTATGACTGGGGGACCCCACCGAAAATATCTTCTGGTAGTATAGCAATGGAAAATCCTGAACTCAATGGAGGTGTAATGAGGTGAACCCAACGCCCACCATCCCAGTAACCAATCATCCCAGTCATGGGGTGAGCCAAAATTGGGGATGGTTTATTCTTATCGGGTTTATCTCATTACCATGACCTAACATAGATGTGTAAGTCTATACAGCTCTTTTTTTTCTCAAACTTCTAGCCTTTTTTGAAAGCACCATTTGCCATGAAAGTGGTTCAGATATGAATGCGTTTGGGTTGATCTGTGTTTTTGGTGTTTGATAATATCAATATATAGATATTATGTATAGAATTGCATATATATATATATATACACATATATACACATATGTGTTAAAAAAAATAAAACACAATAGTGAGCTAATTTTCTAATTTGAAGGGTGTTCATATTTCAGTTTGGGAGTGTTTGCACTATGGTTGTGTTGCTTGTGTGCTACGGACCAGCAGTCTACATTGAATGGATCAAAGAGCCTATTGTGCATGCCTTAGCTTCTGGACCATGGTTGTCTCCAAGCTTTGCAAGTGTCTTTGCATATCGTCTTGGAGGCAGTGGTTAATTTGATGGAAATTGCCTAAACATATCCAAAAATCTGAATCAAACAATATCAGAACCCTGTCTTGCATACAATCCACTCAATTAAGTGCCTAGATCTAGCTGGACTTGCCGTGAATCGTAGGTGAAAGTGTGTCACTTGGTTTCCATTGTGAAAGTGCTGGTTTCAATGTGGTTTCCTGGGCTCTAGACCTGGATAAGAGTTAGACCTAAGCAGGTGACAAGCCATGACTGATAGGTGGAAGCTAGGTGAACCCAAGAAAGCCTTGGGGCCCCTTTGGAGCACCATCCCACTTAGCAAGTACAAAGTGGTGCCCCCAGGTAAAAGTTAATTAACAACACCTATTAATTAGTTCGACATATCTATTCTATCATTGTCCCAACAGTTATTGTGGGGTATTTTTACGCAGTTTTTGAGCCTTGGCAACCTAGGCTTTGGGGTGAGGACTGAAAACGAGAATTGTCAAGACAATTCACAAACATGTCTCAATTGGTTAATAAAAACATGTTTGTTGGTTGGCATGCTTTCGTTTGGAGATATTAGACATTAAGCCGGGTTATGAACCACCTCAAATCATCAAAAATAGATTTCAATCCCAAACTTTTTGGCCAGAAGACCACCTATACTTCGCTTAACTCGGTGAGTTCTACCTCGAGTTTGTGACCAAACCCATCGACCCGGTAGGCCGCCCTCAGTCGCAACGGCTACGAGCTGAGCTACGACCCCCGCGGCCGATGCTTCAAAGTGTGGCCTGGACCTTCCGGCAGTGCCCGGTGATTCACCAAAGCAAGAAGAACGGGTGATTAAACCAACAACACTAGCGATTAATGTGGATTCATACAATGTGGTGACCCCTAGATAGTTTTGCAAGTTGGTTTATAACTCCAATAACTATGGCTTGTGGTATTTATAACTATAGTTAATGGGGTTCATAAACCAACTTGTAAAAATGGGGTGCGCCACAAGTTGATAAACATAACTCCGATAATATCCGATAACGATTGGCTTTATGGTATCTATATGGTACTAACAAATGGGGGTTCTAAACTAAATGTATGAAATCATGTGCTGAAATACTAGCTATATAGATATGGATTTCAGCTATATGGGACATATCATGATATATCTATATAAACCACCGCATGAATTATATATATATAGCTGAAATCCATTGAAATCCCATGTGCCAAACAGTTGATACATATATATATATATACATACATATTATACAATTGTGTATGTACACACCAACTATCATTCTAGAATGTATATATATATATATACATAGAGATTATGGGCAATTTATAGCATATATAAATGTAGCAGATGTCTATATCAATACCCCCACAACCCAGGATGGTGCCATTGATACCCGAGGTGGCCCAGCGGCTCAAGACAAGCGGAGCCAAGGGAAGCCCAGCTGGTGGAGTCTTGGGCGGGGAGGTCGCAAGGAAAAGCCACCGGGGAAATGGCAATTTCACCAAGAAACCTGGGGATTTCATGGGATTTCTGGCGAATTTATGAGAATGCGAAGTTGATTTATAGTGAAGTTCATGGGATCTAAGCGGAGATGGGAATTCGTAGGATTTAGATGGTCGAAGTTGATTTATAAGGTGGTTAACTAGGGTTTATGGGATATATAACTATGGTTAATTGGGTTAATAACTTACAACTGGGGGGTCCCGCCTTGAAGGATAGCTGAATGTCTTCCGGGTTTCCTGCTTTGCCCAGAATTGGATGATGGGAAATGTTGAAGGAAACCCTGATATATCGGATATTTGTGGGCTAGAAACAATGGTTTCCTGTGGGGTTTCCCTTAAACCGATCCATTGAGTTGTTTTTTTAATTGAATAGTTGTTGTTCTTGTTGGAAATATGCTTGGACATATACACATTGTTGGGAAAGTAAAGCTGTGTCTTTTTATGTTGTCTTCCCTCCGAACTCTGTAAAGCTTGGTGGTGATGAATTTGGTGGTTGGATGTGTTTACTGTTTACCATTTTGATTCAGACATGCCATTTCATATTCTGTTCTTTTTGCAGAGTGTCTAATATGTCTAAGAATTGCCATCACAAAAAGTTTGTTCCAATGTTGAAAGAGCAAAATCAAAGGATAGTTCGATTATTGGAAATATTTTGTTTCAGGGGTACTCAAATTTGACTCAAATTTCAACATATCATCCATATCCTCATACACTCCCGAAAGAGAAATCCAAGTGTATCCCTTTCAACATCCCATGGTGATCAACAAGATCCAACCATAGATCTTCAATTTGCACCTTCCAAAACCTCTGGAAAAAACACTTCACGACGCCGCAGCTGGCGTTAGGATCAGTCATGGTGGTTGCCACAGCAACGTGTGGGAACTCCAGCACTGGACATCTATGTGGTCCAGACGCCTGAGGCGATCCACGGAACTCGACTTTTTCGATGGTTTATGCAGATGAACAAGAGATACCCTCTGGTAAACTAACATAACTATGGAAAATCACCATTTTTAATAGGAAAATCCACTATTGCTATGGCCATTTTCAATAGCTATGTTAGTTTACCAGAGGGTATATAGAAATGAATATGTGTTATCACATGTTATTTGTATGTCTATTCATCTATCTATGTGTATTTATACATGGGAACCATCTGGAAAGTGTTTGTCTGTTTGTTTTTTTTTTGAGGAGATGTATAATTTACCAAATTCCCGGAGGTTTGGCTATACTTGAGGGTTGCTGGAAAGGCCACCGCTCAGCCAAGGCCAACACTTTGAGATCAACCTATGCAGAACCACCATAACCATAAGAATTCAGAGGTTGAACCAATCTTATAGATATGTGGATATCCAAAAAAGACAAGAGTGTCATATCACCACAATCAACCAACATTAAGCAACCTTTGCCAGCAGCTTAGTACCTGATATTATGTATATATACCCTCTGGTAAATGAACATAGACTCTGGCAGATAGGGATTGGAAGATTAGTTTCCTCTAAAAATAGCTATCCTCAGGGTCTATGTTAATATACCAGAGGGTATATATATGTATGATATATGATTGATATGTCTTTTTTGGTTCCCATCGATGCTTGCCATGTTTTCCAAGTTAAAGGGCTCCAGCCACCAGGCCAGCCAATCGGAACGTTACTACATTTCCAACGACGTCTTTCACTGCAATACCTTGAGCTGTACACAGTACTGGACTCGTCCCTGGCTGGATGTTGGGTCCCCTGGATCCCCTGAAACATTGGAGCGTAAAGATATGAAGTTGGCATAATGTTTCTTGGTGATAGATATGGCTCTCTAATATTCTCTACACATTTTTGTCGACTGTTTTTTTCAATGAGTGAACTAATCACTTCTCATTCGAAGTTACCAGCGGATACAAAGGCCCCCAAGATAGGCTAGGTTGCTTTACACCATAGCTATGGTTTATGGTAGATATGGTAGAAATTTGCTTTATAGTGGTGTTTATAAACCAACTTAGATAATTGAGGAGGCCCCATCGGCCGCAGCTTTCCGAGGTTGGGAACTCTCGGAGTTTTATGATGTTCCTTTTGGTCTCAGCACTGCTAAGGTGCCTTTTTTGCGCCCGGGACATGTCGCTATCGCCAAGTCTAGTGATTTCTTGTGATTTATGGTGATTGATTGGAGTAACCAGTATCATATCATATATAATCATAGACTACATAGATTTTCCACATTTTTGAAATTGGGAAGAACTGAAACTGTGGCATTCAAGGCCCTGAGAACATGCAGTGCTCGAGGCTCCCTTTGAGCCAGTTAAGTTTTTGTTGCCTTCTAATCGGAAACCTCATCATGTCCAGTGAATAGAAAGTCCCCCTAGGTTAGCTAATCCCAATGTTTTGGCCCCAAGAATTCAATTTCACTGGTATCATCCCAGTCATAACCTCTCAGTTCCATCATTTCCCATGATTTCCCCATGATTTTCCGGTGATTTCCCCCATCATTTCCCCCTCCAAAATTTCTGTCCCGAGAGGTTCCGCGTGGCGCCGCATGGTACCTGGACCGTGTCTACGGCGCGGATTGGAATGTCACGGTGCGGCCGCACAACTACGCCTCGCAGCATGGGGAGGGATTTGAACCCATGGATGTCCCTGGGCGCTGGAACTATTCAAATACCCTCTGGTAATCAAACATGGCAATAGAAAATCCACCACTTATAGGTGAGTTTCCCATTAAAACCTCCATTTGTAGGGGATTTCCCAGCTTGCCACGTTTGATTGCCAGAGGGTAGACTTCATTCATCAAATTGTGAGCAGAATGGGGTGCAACGGAAGAGATCATAGATTAGTTTCCTTGACCCCCAAACAAATGTACAAATGTGTGTGTATAATATATATATATATATATTATTGCGTTTCATGGGTGGTTTCTTTGAAATATAGGCGGCGAGACTCAGGCAGCCCTGGTTTTTACATGTTTTGCCAACGCTAAGGAGGTTGCTGTTTGTGTTGTTCAAGTCTGGGGTGGGGGTTCAAGCCACTGGTCCCCTAGCACTCTGTCAGTGCCGTGAGAATGTTGTTATTTTCCTGTTGCAATGGAGTAGTTTCCTGAAAATCCATTGTTTGCTCGAAAATCATCTATGCGATATATAAGTTATACAAGCCACATCTCATGTGGTAGACCCAATGATCAACCTCCATTTTTATGGGATGGTTTGTTACTGGCTTTAGCGCGTGAAATGATCGGGATTTAAGCTGAAGATGATGGGGGGTGTTTTCCCTAACCATTGGATTGCTTTCCGGGACAATTTGCAGGAAACCCCATGTTTTTTTCCTGGGAAAATGCGCACGAAACCTGTAGATTTCCCTTCAACCAATCCATTGATCCAAGGGTTGATCCAGTTTTTAGGGCACATCCCAGGTGTCTCTGCTCAAGAAGCGTGCCGCTGAGCCCTTTGGACCTCTACCTCTGGTCTTATGAGATGACTTGACTCAATAGGGACTTCAGGATGATGCTTGACATATTTGGGCATAACTATGGAGATTTCAATGGTTATAACTATGGTGCAGTTGGGATTATAAGTATGTATAACCCAATTCTTTTCACTACTTGGCCCAGTTCGGGTTGCACAGAGGGGGTTATGAGTGGATACAAATGTAGTAAGTAATAACATACACATGTTCGGATATAACCCCTACGACAACCCATTTATGAGTGGAACATAGTGGAACCACATCCCCAGGTACCAGATATTTTGCCTCCCCAGTCAGTGTAGTTTCTCCCATACAATTGCAGATGTTCCACCAATCTCTAAGGGCCTACCTTGCATTGTTTTTTGGATATTTTTTGAGTCAAAACCAAACAAGCAGGCGACTTTGAAACCGCCGGATGTTGGATGATTGTGGGTGTGTTTTACTCATTTCATTTGTACTAACTACAATTTTCGTTTGGAGTCTTAGCTTTGAAATCACGTGCATATGGTGGGTTGGACCACGGTTGGTTGCCATTGAAGTGAGATAATAATTGCACATTCAAATGTCCCAGCGAACTTTGCTTTAGCAGCTGACAAATCAGGATCCATTTTTTTGAGAAGTATGAGTCTGCATTGAAGGCAAACCAATCATGGCTGCAACCAACGGATTTAAACCAAAACAGTGATTGAACATGGACCCAGAGAAAAAACAGCGTTTTGATATGAAACCGTACTGGTCAAGTAGGAAATGATGATGATAGGTCGGCATCTAGTACTTGTTTCTGAACAACCTTGGCGCAATCGAGATGTTTTCTGAAATGGATCGACATAAAATATCCTGAAGTCCCGCAACGATTCCTCTGAGTTGGCAGATATTCGGCGTTTTTGAAACGCGCAGCTGCGATTGGTGGTGCCCGCAATGTTGGGTATCACCGTCGCGGGGTATGAAGACCGCTGGATCCCAGACATAAAATCGGGTAATTTCGCATGAAATGAAAATAGGGTCAATTGAAAAACGTCAAAATCCATTGCTTATAGTCATCAGCAAAATCCCTGCTTTTTTACCAAATCCATTTGGGGGGGTTATGCCCTATGTTCAATCGCACCAATATGGTGAACACTACCCATGTTGTATGGATCCAGGCCCATTTTGTACCCCCTATGTGTTGGATTCTTTATCAATCACTGATCTCCTGTGAGAAAGCTGAAGCAGCGTCGGAAAGGAAGGGAACTGACATGACTGTGGGCAGCGAAACATGACTAGCAGGTCATGGATACATGACACATTGCTTCGATACTTTGGGTGACCATCAGGAAGCCAGCCTATGTGTTTCCACGTTTCAGCTAACTACCACCATTTGGGAATCTTGGGGAGTCTGAGCTAGCAATGTATGCGTTGCACGATTAGATGCCCCGAGGGTGTAGTGTAAGTAGGCCTCGTACAGAAGGAAATACTTAAGATGCAGAGCGACCAGAGTCTTTCTATGGTAGTCCAAAGTTGATCCCGCTGATATCTACCAAGACCTAGATAGATAGATAGATAGATAGATAGATAGATAGGTAGGTAGGTAGGTAGATAGGTAGATAGGTAGATAGGTAGATAGGTAGATAGGTAGATAGGTAGGTAGGTAGGTAGGTAGGTAGGTAGGTAGATATAGAGGACATCCAATACCGGTCGATGATTTCTTTCCATACCTGGGATCATAATCCTTGAAGCACCCAATAAAAGTGACATATGGCTACTTGTGGTGGGGCCCCCGTTTGCGATAGCTAAGTAGGTGACTATCACTTCAATTAGTTTGGATCTATGGTGGATACAACTGAAGTTAAACTAAAGTTCTTGGAGCGTGTGAGGTAACTTATAACTCGCTGGCCCCACCTTGTATGTGAATTTACCGTAGGATATGTTTACTTGAAACCACCGGTCATGGCCACCAGTCATGGCTCATGGCCGGGAGGATGACAATCGACATGTTGCAGTACAGCTTTGAGCAACCGGAGGACGGGCTGCTGTGTTGGAATATGGAGTGTATCCCCCAAAATTGCCATGGAAATACAGGGAAGGTGATGCTTTTTCACTGAATTTTGCTGGTTTCCCATTTCCAAAATTCTCAGACAAGGTGGGGCCGCCAAATGATAGCCAAGTCGGTGGACATAGCTCCAATAACGATGGTTTGTGGGGGATATAATGATCAGGTTTTCTTGGGGTTTACAAACTAGCAAACATGGCTGCCTTTGGGGACCCACCTTGCAAATTGGGAATGGCTTAGAATAGTGATCTTATGAAATCACATTTAAATCCAATGAAATCCCAATAAATCACAACTCAATCACCATGGAATCACCATTAAATCACGGATCACCATTAAATCAGCACTAAAACATTTTTTTTGCTGATGAAATATGTTTTCTGGTAAGTTTTTTCTCCCACCTCTCCCAATTGTTCAGGACGTTTTGGCCACACATCGCTCGGAGCACGAAGCGCGAGGTGGTTTTCCCGGTGTGAAATCTTTGTTGGTTGATCTTCAGCCCATGAAGAAATAGGGCCTAGGCCTAGGGATGGATTATTATGGACTCTTATGGTTTGTACACACCATAAACCATAAACCATATACAAATTCTAGTTTGAACTGGGGTTGAAGTGATCTAATAGCTGATAATAATGGTTAGCTAAGTTGGTCAAGTTCGATATATATATATGTATATATATAATTATATATACATACAATTATATATATATATATACAATTATAATATATATAATTATATACATATACATATATAATTATATATATGTATGTATATATAGAATATATACATACATATACATATATATATATATATATATATATAATATGTACCATAATGGATCATAATGGGTAAACTACCATCATTGAAACCAACCCAACTAATCATAAAACACCACTGAGAGGGACGACCATGTATGTTTTGGCTCCATATGTTTTCGGATGTATTGACCACATTTGTTTTGGCTCTACAGTCTAGATTTGTTGGGATAGTTTGGCTCTATTCTATTCATTTTTGGGATACCCAACTTTGACCCCAAAGCATGAGAAAACTGTGGAAACATGTGAAAACCCATTAAACACTCCTGGGAGTTTTTGCAAAGCAGTATGAGAATTTCAGCGAGTAAAACATGTGCTCTAACACATTTTGTACAACCAGCCAAAATGGGGATGTAACCAAACATATGTATGAAATAGTGTTATTATATTATTGGGATTCAAGCAAGCAAACCAGTATATCATCTCCAACCTTTTGTAGGTAATTTAATCCTTCATTTCGTGCTAGAAATGGAATAACAAACATATAATCAGCAATTTTTTTTGTGGACTACCAAAGATTGACCATGATATCCCCATTATTGATATCCCAATATATCCCCTATTATCCACACTCCAAAGCTAGCCATAGCCATGATCTTCCCCAGATCCAGGACCACATCATCCACACATCAGTGAGGAGGTCCGGGGATGAAATCATAGCAGGACCATCAAACGTTGGAGTTTTTTTTTCATCAATGGGTGTCAAAATGGATGGTTTATGCTGGTTTATAATGGAACATCTCATGAACATGGATGATTTGGGGGTACTCCCAATTTGGGAAACCACCATTGAACCATATAAATTTGGGAAATTCGCCAGCAAAAATCATGATTTAACCAACTAATGCAGTGATGTAGGCATGAAAGAATGGAGATTTAGCCAACTAAAAGAGTGATCTAAACATAAAGAACGGTGATGTAATATGATTTATATATGAAACACGGGGAATTCAGTGGCAAAAATGGACATGTATTCCATCAAACGTTGTGATATAATAGTGACCATCTATAGTGGAATTCCTATGATTCCCTGAAGAAATGTGGATCAAACTGGATTTAGTTTGCGTTGATAAACCATCAAAGATAGGGATTTCAGTAAGAACAATTTGGCTGTAGACAAATGAGAACACGTCCTCAGCATAAATAGGTTTGGGAAGTCATCCAAAGATTGTTTTCATGTGGCGGTTGACCAGTGTGCCGGCCCGAAGACACGACCACTGTGTCCAAAGGTTGTTCTTTGTGAGGTTGTCGAATTCTTTTCGTATTCCCCTTATTCCCATAGTCGCAAGAGACAGACATACCCACAAATTGCAGCTTCCAACAGTATCATTATGTTTAGGTCCTACTTCAAATCCGCATCAGCTCGAAATAAGATTAAGAGGATATAGATTTGAGTAAGGTTCATTTGAGGATACCGTTAGAATGGCATGGTGAGACTGAATACCAACATGTACGGGTTTGAGCACTTCGAGGGTTGACCATGTTGACCAATGCCCAAGTTGCGAGCAGAAATGGGTAGTCATATTTTAATTGTTGAAATCTACCCATGGTGGTTCCCCCTAGTGAAAGATGTCTTGGTTTCATTAGCTTAGTTTCAGCGAAGCAAGATTACTTCAACGTAGTTTGATATATCCACGACTAATATTTGCCACAAACATCCATGTACCAATTTGTTGTAGTAAACCCCATTTATATGGATTATATCTACCATAAACCCAAATTTACTTACCTATATACTATAAACCAACCTAGTGTTCTCGTCGACAAGAGGGACTCACCTTGTACAGCAAATGGACTGCTCATGGTTTCAAAAGAAATAGTATGACATAGTTGCTGTAGAATGCTGTATATATATATATATACATACATGTTATATTTTGCATACACAGTTATATCTAGTATGAAACATGGGACGTACAAGTGTACAACCCACAAATTTATCAAGCACTACTTGTAGCTTTTGATACTATCATGACACCAAACGTTTCAACATGTTTCAACATGCGTTTGAGGCAAACGGAAATGTCGACAATCCTAGCGCTTCCCCCCGAATTCACGAATCCACCATGCGAGGATCATCAGTGTGTGAGTGAGAGTGTTATTTATTTTTCACACTTCTATCCCTATGGATCCAGCCGTACCTTCTGAGGAAGTACGACTGGGGTATGATGACTAGGGGGTTGGCCGTACCTTCTCAGACAGTGTTTGGATCCATAGGGTATGATATTCAACATATACCCTGTGGTTATGGCTACAGTTTGCCATGGAATAGCTGGCCAATTTTGGATGATTTTCCAGCTATACCAACCATTAGAAACCTCCATTTATAGGGGATTTTCCATGGCTATTGTTAAATAACCAGAGGGTGAATTCCGTTGGTTGCCCAGAAGCTACCCTATGGTCCTATGGTAAACAGCGGTGTACAGGTTTATCCAGCGTCATTTGTGGCTAAATGTCCAGAGGGTATGCCTGGATCATGTCCACATTTTGATGGGTGGCATCCTCCAAAAACATCCTATCAATGGAATTTCAGGACCCTAAAATGGAGGTACTTAGATAGGCCTTACAAATGGAAGGACCTCCATTTTAGGGTCCTGAAGTGGCCATTGATCCTAGTGAACAACAGGCACAAACATATGACTCTTGGACTTAGAGAGACTTCTATAGCCAGTACAATAAACACGGAAAGTTCCCAGGTGAGCATTCGAACGGGGTATATATACAAGTGCTTAGATCGTCCATGGAGTTACTTGACTGATTAGTGACCCCCCATAAGTGGCTATATTATGGTTCAGAACTATTCGAAAGCCGTAGAAAACTAGTATACTGTATAAGCAATCACCAGCTAGCCTGTAATCCCCCAACTAACGTTAGACCCTTAGAATTAGTACTTTGTAGAGGAATGTTGTTTTATCAGCCCTCAAGTCAAGGCCGGGTCGTCATGTTTATTTTGGGGCAAGGAATGCACAACACATAATCCCCGAGGTACATAACACAAAACGATTTCAACGGTTAACTTCAAAATCAAAACAACCTAACAATACCTAACATAGAAGTGGAAAACCCACTATGAATGCAGATATATGCTGATCATTTTCCTACGGAAACCATTGTTTATTTTTCCACATCTGTTTGGAGCAGTTTACCCGCTGCAGATGGGTTGGCCCGCGAGACCCCCGGCACCGGGGGTGGTGCAGGACGCGACGCAGCGCTGTGATTTTTTTTGGGGTCAGCAATTGATGGCAAATCAACATGTTTCATGGGTACCCTCTGGTTATTTAACAAAAGCCATGGAAAATCCCCTATAAATGGAGGTTTTATTGGGAAAATCATCCAAAATTCGCCAGCTATTCCATGGCTATATCTAGAGGGTAAATCAGTAAATCAGTATGAGTATAATAGATCAATCATATTAAATCGTCTTCAAATGGGCGATGGCTTTTATATCGAAAGCTGTTAAGCCAGGAGGAATCTCATCTCATGCAATAATACTTGGTTGAAAACGGTTTCCGGTAAAAATTGCGGGTGAATGCAAAATCACTACAAGAAGAGGTAGAAAGGTAGGACTACCTATAATAACCAATCAACCAGAATGGGTTTAATAGCTCAGTTGTATTTTTTGTTGGTCTTTATGATACCCAAATGCTTCCTGAGAAGGTACTCAACCCCAAAAATCATCTTGTGGTTTATGGATGTTTATGAAAGGGATGTGTACACGATGAATCCCCTGTTTTCGAGAACGCTAAATTGCCGCTCATAGCTTTGTGGATTCTACGGTTAGCAAGGGAGATATAACGAACGACTTACTGTAATGGGTTTATAAAATTACTTACTGGCGGGCCTCATGTTCTGGGGCCTAGGGGATATCAGGGGTGGGTAAATGGGCTGATTTTTCACATCAGCCAACAAAAAAGGGAATCTAAGATATAATCTCTAACAGATACTTCGAACTGATGTTCAAAATCATCAAAAGATGGCATTTACCAACCTCTGTTTATTCGTGCGATGGCATGGTCAAATCATTAAGTCGTCCATGTTGGGTGATGGTCACCAATCCATCAGTAGGGATTCATACATCTATGACGCAGAGAGCGCCCCTCTTGGAGGGTGGAGTCGAAGATCAACTTCCGCATGCCTTTTCACATACCCTCAACTACTTGGGGGGAGGCCGGAATCAAAAGCAGAAACTTCATGCGGCTGGGGCGTTTGAATTCACCCAAAGCTCAGGGAGGAAACCCATTCCAGGATGCACATGGCGCGGCGCTCCGCTCAGAAGTACTCCCGGGAGTTCTGGAAGCAGTGCGATACCTTGAGGTATGCTTGGCCAAAGGTCTAAGATTGTGCCAGGATGCATTGTAGACCTTTTTGATGCTAACATTATTGACCCTGGCAGGTGTAGTATAGCAACCAAGAACGTCAGACACGATAAACATATATAAACCGATCGTCCCCTATCAATATACTAGTTGGATGGCAAGTTTTCAGCAGCCTTCAAAGCCTGATTCGTGGCAGTATGTTCAACCAGAAATCCAATTGAACATCACTTTTTAGATTATTATATAGTGTTCTTTATTCTTGCTTTTTTGTCTTAGTGTCAGGGGAGGGGTGCCATGTAACATGCAATATCCTTTTGACAACCCTGTAAGGAGGTGCTCATCCCCCAAAAGGTTTTGCTGAAGCTTCAGCGTGGTCAAGATTCTGTGAGCTTTGACGGGCATGAATTGCTGCAGGGATGTCACCCCTTGTATTCCTTTTAACTGCATATCAACACTTATTCTGCATATGTTTGCATATATATGTCCCCCAGCATCTGTGCTGCTGCATCAAAATATATCTATATAGTACATAGCTTCACAAGTACTCCATTCAAGACCTTCAACGTCAAAAACGGCCGCCTGGCTCTGAAGTCTCACTGAAATTCAGCGTTTTGGTTTCTGGTCGTCCCTTCTAGACACCTTTTTTGGGGGGGTCTACAATGTAGCCAGCAAGGGGTCTGCTCAAGTAGCTGAGCGTTTTTTTTCCACCAATTCGGGCCCAGAGTCATTTCAGGCATTCCACCATGTTCAATTCTGGGAGTTTTCTGTAGCTATGGAAAATCAAGAGTTTTGCTAGGAAAGCCATCATACATCAAAGAACTAATTAAACGGGCCATCCATTTTCCAGTTCGCAAACTGTTGAATCACCAGAGGGTCCAAAAGTTTTCCATATTTGATCATCATTTTTCAGAGGGTAGATGATTTGTCCCTCAAATTCTGCAGTTATGGCCCTTTTGCAAGTTATAAGTAAGTTATAACCCCATTGATGGAATTACAACCCCATTTATAACTGGTATTGCGGGCCTTAACTGTGGACCATTTTCGTGAAAGGCTTCCCTTCTCCAAGCAGCCCAGGACTGTTCGGCCCGGCTCTACAAGCGCTGCGTGGAGGGCTTAGGGCCTGACATCCTCATGAGTGCCAGGCTGGCGATGCTGGAGCCCGGTGAGCTAATGGCTAACTCAACTGTAAATTGGGTCGTTTTCAATATTTTTCAATAGTAAAGTGTTGAATGTGCCAGAGTTGATAGTTGGGGATAGCTGGTTTTGTAATAAAGTTGTGGTGCTGTTTCATGAGATCTCACGGTATTTCATGGGACTTCATGGGAAATTATATCATTGAAAATGCAATTTAGCCAATACAATCGCTTCCTCGGTTTAAATTCAAGATCCCCAAACGAAACCATGGTGAATATGCGGGATGAAATTACATTGATAGGGGACCAATAGGGGATTTTAGTAATACCATTGAGGGGGTTAATATGGTTAATACCAGCACATTGTGGGCTTAAATCATCTTAAATCCCTAGTTACTATATGTTACTATAGTTTCTATGGTTCAGTCAAATTTTATGGTCAAATTATGACTTCTATAGTCTATTAACAATAGTCAAATGGGATCTAGTGGGTCTTAAGTCATTATCAAGTCCCATGTTTTTTCGAAGTATCGGATCCCATCAACAAAAGGCAACAAGTCCAGGAACTGGGCCTTGGATTTTTGGAGATTCGGAGATTCGAACATGACTACCTGACTTATGGGCCTATCCAGTGAAGATGATGCTGGTTGTTTGCAACCAACAATAACCATCTACATTTACAGAATAACAATACATCAACATTTTTGCAGTACATCAAAAAGGGCAGGGACTTATATATAACCTGGGCGAGTTTTTTAACAGCCGATAGGTTCAGAAAACCAAGAATCAGTATTTTCATCAATGAAATGTGAGATATGTCTTCTCTTTAGAAATGGTGACAAATCAGTACTTTCAGCGACGAATCCTTGTAGCCTGGTAATATGGCAACAGCTCCATGGGCAAATCTTGGCCACACCAGATCGTCACTATCGATGATGGTGGGGTTCATAGATCCCCGAACGGTTGGAACACAATCTGTAGGTTTCCTAAAATAGGGGTACCCCCAAATCATCCATTTTAATAGGATTTTCCATTATAAACCATCTATTTTTGGGTACCTCCATTTTAGGAAACCCCCATCTGGTTTGGGACATAGTGTTTTTTTTTGCCAGATACTTGTTGATCTTATTGGGTATTTAGGATTAGCCATGCTACAAGTAACGTGTACACACATCGGACCAGCATCCTGTTGCGTTTGATGCGCGCCCGTCCTAATTTTCGATGCAAAGCTTCACGCATGAGTCATCATGAGACCTGATGGCTGACCCAACAATAACTCCGCCATAAACGATAAAAAAAACAATGAAATCATCCCATCCCCCAATTTTAAACCTCCCCATCCTATGGTCCACTGTCCCAAATGATAAACCATGGTGAATCTGGGGGGTGTTTAAGTGGAGAGATGATCGGATCAGCAGCAGATTGGCATCCGGAAAGAGACCTGGCTGCGCCAGAGATAACTAGATTTACATTTTTTGGGGGTTTAAGGAGCTACTATAGGGCAAAACACCATCCACAAATTTAGATTAATGTATATATTAATATATTATATGTCACGATCACGATCGTAGTTCTGATTTTTGAAGCATGGGAGCAACCTTCACCAAGTACTCCAAAGAGAACCTAAGCTGAATATATACTTGAGTAGCTAGAGACATCACATACAATCATTCAATGAAGTAATGGCCCCAGCGTAAGTTGGTTCAGACTGGGGTTCAAAGGGTTCACAGTAGGTATATCTATAGTTACTCCTGGTCATACTTATCATCCAACTGGGTGGGACCACATTGCATGATGTATAACTAGGTAAAGCTATGTGATTAGCACTATGTCTAACTATATTATACCCTATGGATCCAAGTACCTCTTGAGAAGGTACTTAGCTTCCAAAATCATACGCCACTTATGCTCCCTGAGAATGCACGGCCGAATCCATAGGCATAGGCAATGATACATAGAAGGAGATCACCTAAAAACCACCTCAATTTTCAAGTACCCTCTGGTAAACTAACAGTTTGCTATGGAAAATCACCATTTTTAATGGGAAAATCCACTATTTCAATGGCCATTTTCACTAGCTATGTTAGTTCACCAGAGGGTAAAAATCATGGCCTGATGCTGCACCAAAACTGACTCCATGACTGCCATGGCGCCGGGGCTTGCGCGGCCCCGCGTCCAATGGGCTTGTCCTTGGAAGCTTCAAAAGCAGCTGGAGGCGACTACCAACACATGAGCTGTTAAATGTGAGCCATTGAAAATACCGATACATATCCCATCTCATTCTACTACTTGGTTGAAAATGGTTTCCCAAGAAATGGGCTATGTATAATGATCCCCAGTAGTCTAGGTAGTATAATTCCATATTTCAGAACCAATCAACCGCGACAACTTAGGACGGTACTCATCATACCATTGAGGGGTTCTTGCCCGCACATGCCAGCACATTGAATGGTTAAATTGCTTAAATCATGGGTGTTCATGATCAACTCAGTCAAATCCTTTTTTGGGGGTCAAATCCCAATTTTAGGTGATGTACCATCCCTCCAATTGATTTGGACCCTGCAAAACATGGTGGGTGGAAGATTACGTTTCCCTTCATCGGGCTATTCCTAGGGTCTATGTTAGTTTGGGGATGTTGGGGAATGTTGGGGGGATTGTAAGTCTTTTTCAGTTGGTAGTTCAATTATATGGTACCAGATTTCAAAAAAATGTAGATTTGGGGACGATTATTTGAAAAGCCAAGTTTCAGTCATTTTATTATTCAGTGCCTATATTTGGGATGATGATGATGATGATGATGATGATGATGATGATGATCCAAACTTATTGTCATATTGTTCAAGCGGATGAAACTACCAACTGGAGCACTCAAACCGAGATGCACCAACAAAACTTTGGAAATCAGACCTAGACAAACATGTAATCGGCTAAGATGTGGGCTTTGAAAAACGAACGTGTTATGTGCAGGAAAAGCACATGAATATGAGTTCAAGATGTGAGTTCGAGTGGTGTATTCTCAAGGGAAAGCCTTCCAGGGAGGTTATCTGACTTGAAGGCCATGTGGTTCTCCATTTTTCGGGAAAACTGGTACCATTCAATAATTCTACTTCCGAGACACAAGTTTGTTTGGATTCCATGTAAGTTTTTGCAAGCTAATTCAATCCAGTGAAACTGTGACTTGCGAAGAGAAAAACAATTAACCACGTCCATTAGTTTACCCCAAGCAGATCTTTGGGTTCGCAAAAAAAAAAACGAGAACACAAACAATTTGATGGTTTAACAACTCATTGTCCTTCTTGAAATTGCCATAACCTCGGCTTCATCAATCATCCCAAACTGTCACAGAATAGGCCCCTGCTCTCCGGCGCTTCGCACGCTTTGCGGCCACAGCTGAAAGGCCTGGGTTGACCTCACTATTCAGGATGTATGTTAAACCCCCAAAAAGAGAGAAAGGGTCAGTTTCAGGAGGTGGGTGAGTTTATACCCTCTGGTAAACATACGAAAAACTATTATGGAACATCACCTTTTTTTCCATGGGTCAATCAGTCGTCATCGCAGGTCCAAGATGCCAGCAGCGCCACCCAGGCGCAAGCCGAGCGAGAGCCGGGCATGATGGTGGTGGATGGTGGGTACAAGGTGAGGCCCCAGTTATAAGTTGGTTTGTAAACCACTTACAGTAACTATAGTTATATCACCACAAACCTGCGTTCACCAAGTTATGAGTCAACTTAGCTCTCTAGGGGGCCTCACCTTGTTGTATTTGGGATATTCATATCAATACTATGGATTATGATGGAGATATCATTGGCTACACTGAGAATATCATGAGGATATCATTGGAGAAATGGGATATTCCAGAACTATTTCAGTAAGCTAGTATTTGGTGAGTGTTTGTGGGCTGAGTTCACCCAGTGATATACATAAAGTGGATAATCCAGTTATAAAGGGGACGAACACGATCACCAGGTAACTCGGACCAGGCAGTTGCGATCCGTGGGATGATCCTCCAGTGGGAACCCCTATCCAAGCAGGAAAAGTTGTGGATTTCAACACCATCATTTATTACTCAATTTATTTCAACCATGGGCTGGTGAATCTTTATGATAGTTTTTTTTGAGTTCAAGTTCAAGTTATAACAGGTTATAACATAATCTAATCCTTTGGTTATGGCTAACATAGCCATGGAAGCCATGACTCATTTTGAATGATTTTCCAGCTAGAAACCTCCATTTAGTTCGGGGATTTTCCATGGCTATGTTAAATCACTAGATGGTACCTGGAAATCCCAAGGTCGTAATTTTTTGTACTCGGCTGATTTGAGCTCAAAAAACGTATTTGTTGAGGCAAAAACGTACTTGTATGTAGAAAATGTATTTGTTCGTTTCCCTTTGGGTGGACCTTTTGATCGTTAGCGATAGTTTTGGTAGCGAAGGGACTGTGAGTGTCTCTAAGGGTGTAAAGCAACTTTCGTCCTGACAGAGTTTGAGCTCACTAGGGTTCCCACTCGAAGTGCCATCAAATCTGAAGTAAAAGAGCTAGNCAGAGTTTGAGCTCACTAGGGTTCCCACTCGAAGTGCCATCAAATCTGAAGTAAAAGAGCTAGACAACCAAGATCTGCTGAAGCATGACTGATGTACAATCCTTGATGTATAAATGCAACATGTCAGTGCCAACAAACGGCCCGAAGCAGAGCGAATCATAACCAAAACATCCAAAAACCACATTGGACTCCATTCCGCGAATTTCCGCGTTTGTTCCGCCAATTTCCGCGTTTGTTCCGCCAATTTCCGCGTTTGTTTTTGGNNNNTTGGACTCCATTCCGCGAATTTCCGCGTTTGTTCCGCCAATTTCCGCGTTTGTTCCGCCAATTTCCGCGTTTGTTTTTGGCGTGATTATGTACAAAAAATGGAAAGTCCCTATTCACCCATAAACACAGCTGCAAAGCCATGCCACAGGTTGCTTAAGGCCTTTAACCACCCAATCAATTCCAGGTGAGTGCAAGCCACCATGCCCCAATACAAGATTTTGTGGTGGGATAAAAGTGACACTTGCGATTTTTTTTGGCGCAAATGATTCTGTCTCACCAAGTCTTATTTGTTTCCTTGCTTCATGACGGCCCAGACGGTCTTTGTACGTTTGTTACGGGACGCATGAGTTTTATACTTCTAAAGTTTAAAACGTCTTTGTTTCTGAAAATATGTCAAAAAATGTATTTGTTTGAAACAAACACGGTGTTCCAAACAAATACCTTTTTTTTTGCATACTTATGGCTGCCTAGGTAGTCCTCACGGGTTTTCGCTGGTGCGATGTCTATTGGCGCATCAGCATGTGGGCTTTGTTGGGCTTGGCTCTTCGACCCACGCATGGAGAACGTCAAGGAATCCAGCAACCATACCTGCCCTTTATCATCGCTTTTGAGTTCTTCCTGGTTTTCGTAGTTTTCAAAGTGGGTTTGCATCTGTCAAAGTGGTCGGACCTTTTACAGAAGCGATACTTTCTCGGATGCATTTGCTGCTTTCTCAGCATTTTTGTTTGTTGCTACGAAAAAGGTTTAGTCACTCAGCAAAGATTGTCCAGAACATTGCTTGCTCTACGCTCAGTCGAGGGCTTGGTTACCCTATGGATCTCTGCGATGGTCTTTTCTGCCACTTCGAAAGGGGAATGCATCCTGGCAGGGGAATCGGCACTGCTGCCGATTACTTTGGTCACGGTTTTCACCAGCAGTTCAGCAATGATGTTTGCAGCCGCAAACGACATAGCCCTGTCATGCTGGGCTCTACCACTCTTCCCAGTGATTTCAGGATTGAAAGGTGGGCGTCTCGAACTGGCAGCCAGACTCGGCTTGGCATCGCAAATTCGTCGAAGGAGTGAAGACGAAGATCGTGTGGCAGCGCTTTGTCAAGCCGCTGAGGCTGGACACGTCTCTGCCGTCGAAGCGTGTCTTTTTCATCTCGAAGTCCCCGTGGGAGCCACATGGAACACCGGTGAGACTGCAATGCACTTTGCAGCCAAAGAAGGTCAGGTCAAGGTGATGCAGGCGTTGCAAGCCGCCGGAGGCGAAGATCTTGAGACTGCCGACAACAATGGACGGACCCCGGCCTGGATTGCAGCCCGAAACGGCCACTTAGAGGTGATCAAGTTCTTGCAGAGTTCGGGTTGCAACTTGGAGACGGCCAACAACGATGGAATCACTCCGGCCTGGATTGCAGCCCAAAAGGGCCACTTAGAGGTGATCAAGTTCTTGCAGAGTTCGGGTTGCAACTTGGAGACGGCCGACAACAATGGACAGACCCCGGCCTTGATTGCAGCCTATAACNGGCCACTTAGAGGTGATCAAGTTCTTGCAGAGTTCGGGTTGCAACTTGGAGACGGCCGACAACAATGGACAGACCCCGGCCTTGATTGCAGCCTATAACGGCCACTTAGAGGTGATCAAGTTCTTGAAAAGTTCGGGTTGCAACTTGGAGACGGCCAACAACGCTGGAACCACTCCGGCCTGGAGTGCAGCCGGAACCGGCCACTTAGAGGTGGTCAAGTTCTTGCAGAGTTCGGGTTGCAACTTGGAGACGGCCGACAACGATGGAACCATTCCCGCCTCGATGGCAGCCCAAAATGGCCACTTAGAGGTGATCAAGTTCTTGCAGAGTTCGGGTTGCAACTTGGAGACGGCCGACAACAATGGACAGACCCCGGCCTTGATTGCAGCCTATAACNAGCCTATAACGGCCACTTAGAGGTGATCAAGTTCTTGAAAAGTTCGGGTTGCAACTTGGAGACGGCCAACAACGCTGGAACCACTCCGGCCTGGATTGCAGCCGGAACCGGCCACTTAGAGGTGGTCAAGTTCTTGCAGAGTTCGGGTTGCAACTTGGAGACGGCCAACAACGATGGAATCACTCCGGCCTGGATGGCAGCCCAAAACGGCCACTTAGAGGTGATCAAGTTCTTGCAGAGTTCGGGTTGCAACTTGGAGACGGCCAAGAACAATGGAGTCACTCCGGCCTTGATTGCAGCCCAAAACGGCCACTTAGAGGTGATCAAGTTCTTGCAGAGTTCGGGTTGCAACTTGGAGACGGNATGGAGTCACTCCGGCCTTGATTGCAGCCCAAAACGGCCACTTAGAGGTGATCAAGTTCTTGCAGAGTTCGGGTTGCAACTTGGAGACGGCCAAGAACAATGGAACCACTCCGGCCTGGATGGCAGCCCAAAACGGCCACTTAGAGGTGATCAAGTTCTTGCAGAGTTCGGGTTGCAACTTGGAGATGGCCAGCAACAATGGAGTCACTCCGGCCTTGATTGCAGCCCAAAACGGCCACTTAGAGGTGATCAAGTTCTTGCAGAGTTCGGGTTGCAACTTGGAGACGGCCAACAACGATGGAATCACTTCGGCCTGGATGGCAGCCCAAAACGGCCACTTAGAGGTGATCAAGTTCTTGCAGAGTTCGGGTTGCAACTTGGAGACGGCCAACAACAATGGAACCACTCCGGCCTCGGTAGCAGCCGAACACGGCCACTTAGAGGTGATCAAGTTCTTGCAGAGTTCGGGTTGCAACTTGGAGACGGCCGACAACGATGGAATCACTCCGGCCTGGGTTGCAGCCCAAAACGGCCACTTTGAGGTGGTCAAGTTCTTGCAGAGTTCGGGTTGCAACTTGGAGACGGCCAACAACAATGGAGTCACTCCGGCCTGCGCTGCAGCCAGTAGCGGCCACTTAGAGGTGACCAAGTTCTTGCAGAGTTCGGGTTGCAACTTCGATGTCTCGTTTCTGCATGCAGCTGTGGAAAAGAACCACCTGGAAATGGTGGAGTTTCTTCTGTCTGCAGTAGAAGTGAATGCTCCTGGAATCGGTCGAGTCCGTGCTTTGGACATCGCAAGAGCCAACGATCCAAGCAGCTCCGTCGTGGAGGCCTTGGTGAAGGCAGGGGCAACTTCTGGCCCCACCCCGCGGCTGGTTGGCCTCACAGCCTTGAAGCCGCTTGAGCCGCCAGCACGCGGCGATGTTTGGTTCACGTGTGGATTGCCTGAGTTGGCTCAAAGCACCGGCAAGTTCTACCACGAGATCCACTTGCTGAGTGAATTCAAAAATCCTCAGTTGGGGTGGCTCAGAACAGACTTCATTGGAGGTGAAGAGGATGGCAACGGAGTGGGAGATGATTCGCATGGTTGGGCCTTTGATGGCGGCCGATGCGGCTGGTGGCACGATCAGAAGATGGAACCCTTAACGATCTCCAAATGGAGAGTGAACGATGTCTTGGGATTTGCCCTTGATCTGGACCACGGAACGATGCAGCTTCAGACGAAGCAGGGAGAGCAGATTACGATGCCCTTTCAATTCCAAGGAGCCTTGCAACTTGTAGAAATTTGGACATGTTCAATCACTTTCATACATGTTCCATATTTTGTCTTGATCGTCCCAGTTAGCAATGTTGGGATTCAAAGCATAGACAAAAGGAACAGTGCTTTGTTTCTCTGCCCAGAATTGCGAGGTACCCAGCCGTCAGCATCCGCGGCTTATTCCGCATGCACATCGCCAAGGAGAGTTGGAAGCTCCAGCCACCCAAAGGGTATAAGGAATGGAGCTCTAGGGACTGTGCATGGACAGACTGAGCAGAATTCGCATCGGCCGAACACCGGTCTGCTTCGCATCATTGGCCTTGAGGATAATAACTGCCGCAAATGGAAGAACGAACTAGGTTGGGCTTGCTTAGCTAGCAAAGCCGGGAAGTTGGCATCACAGCAGAAATTGCGCTGCAGTACTTGAGACCTCTTTCTCACTCTTGCTGCAAGTTTTCAGCTGTTCAAACGCCCTCCGCAGTTTGAAGTACGAATTCCTTTAGCCGCTAGCCCGGCGCAGAAGTAGACGAGTCGCCAGAGCCTTTCAGGCTGTGACGTCTGTTGAAACTTTGCGTTCCTAGCAATTTATGAATTTATGATCTTTTAAGTTTCAAGTCTGTTACTATCTGTTAAATTGATTTGATCAGTTGCACAATATTCATGATACCACCGTCCTCATCTCCAGCGGTCGCATTGATGCCGTTCCTCCCAACTACTTTCGCAGCGCGCTGCGTGAGCTCTGCCGAGACCTTGCGGCGCAGGTCGTGCGCAATGGCGAGGGAACGCAGCACGTGATCCGCGTCACGGTGAGTGGCGCGGATAAGGAGATGGCCAGGAAGGTGGGGAAGAAGTGGAAAATATCAGGGCAATGATGGAAACATGAATTACCCTCTGGTAAATTAACGTAACTATGGAACATCACCATTTTTAATTGGTAAAACAAACATAAAGGGCCATTTTCAATAGCTACGTCAGTTTACCAGAGGGTATATCATGGAAAAACTGGAGATTTCGACATCTTTGGATTCTTTGGATCACCATCTTTGATCAAGCATGTAGACTCCAAAGATGAAAATTTGCATCGAAAAATGAGGGAAACATGTTTGAAAACGATCATGAAAATGATGGAAAACCGATGAAATTGCGGTTTTTGCATGATCCCCGTGACATTTTATCGGCCATTTTATTTGGCACATGTTTTATCTATTCTTCTTCTTTTTTAATGACATTTTGTTTGACATGTTATTTGACATTCTGCTTGACATGTTATATGACGTAGTGTTCCGGCCCGGCGCCCAGAGAGCTAGGGCCGCTAAGGAATTCGGAAGAGGAAGGAAGGAAGGACAAACTCACCTGGCAGGTGGGAAACAAGATGGACAATCATTGAACAAATGGGTCCACCAACTGGAAAATATCAAACAAATATATGAATTCTGAAATCATGAAAAATGACGGAAAACTAAATCATCAACTTTAGAATGTCAAACAGTTTCGGTTTACCATGGTTAGCTAACCAAGACGAAACGATGAACAACCGATAGTTTCCAGTCAGTTTTTACTTTGTTTTTGCTGGGGAAGATGCCAAAACAGGTTTCATCATTTGGTTTGAGGTTTCTGAACTGAATCGCGACAACGCGAACCTGCGATAAATAGTTTGCATCAACAGTGTCACGTTTATTCAACCTTTCCCCACCAGTAAATTAGATATTATATAGACTATAGATGTCTTAGAAACCCTTAGATAATCTTTTATAATTGGTGTGGTTGTTGGTTTGGATATTGGATGGTAACCTCAACACCAGCCAGTTGTTGCTGGTGGTTTCCCCTTCGCGCATTGAGGTGGGCAAAGCGGTCGTGAATGGACCCCTCTTCAAATCTGCGGTGGCCGGCGGCTTGCCATGTGGTTTTGCTTGGGAATTCCCCTGCAAATGAGAAAAAATGATGAGAAAAACATGTTGATAAATGGGGGATTATCCATTACCATGTTTGATTACCAGGAAATGATTTGCCATTGTTACATTGGATTTTACTTCTATCTTTTTAGGGGTTGCTACATGCCACAACCAATGGTTTATCATCCTTGTTCAGTAAGCATTGCAAATTTTGAGGTATACATGGGTATACCAATTTTTCCAGAAAAAACAACCTTTGATTTCGTGTGACAACCTGTTGGGTTTACACCATCTGAATGACTGGAGGGAATTGTGACCCTTTACCCTTTGGGAATCCACACGGAACCATTGGTGTTCGCTGCTTGGTTTCAGAATTTGCATGTCAAAAACGATTCCAATTGTTTGATTTGTTGAACATGTTTCATGTTTTCACTCTGGCGCACCTAGCCCTCAACCTGAGGAAACGACCCGAATGTTGGACGTTGGATTGGCAAGGTTGGTCAGACTCTGGGTGCTTCTGGCGCAGCAATGGCGGAGGGTTGTGTCTGCAAAATAGGCTCGTGCCGCGGAAAAAAAACAAACAAAGGGTGTGTCGACTTTCATATAGTGGTGTTGGTCTCCTCGACGGTGGTGATGATGACGATGATGATGATGATGATGATGATGATGATGATGATGATGATGATGACGATCATGTAGCATTATCCACTATCAACCATATCATAATCCTGGGTGAATCAAGGGATTGCTTATTATCATCAATTTTAGTTAAGTAAATCATTTTCAGCAAGGCGCACCGTTTACTGGTTGTCATTGTTAGTCGTCGATAATATCACACATGGTGAAATATACCTATTTATTTTTAGGTATATCATAAATGTATTTGCGTTTCCAAGGTGTTTTACACGTTTATCCTGTTTGTATTCTCAATTACCCACATGTTTTCCGACATAAAATCAGCAAATCCCCATTTGGCCACCTCTGTTTGCCGATTCACAGATAGGCGGTGAGACCATCTTCGAAGATGGTCAATTCCGCCTGGACACCGAGAAAGAACGACGGCTCAGTGGACATTTGAAGTTCGCCGCAGCCAACTGTTCCACCATTTTTTTGTGACATGGCGGAGGTTTACCCTCTGGTAATTAAACGTAGCGATTGAAAATTGCCATTTATAGTGGATTTTCCCATTAAAAAGGGTGATTTTCCATAGCTATGTTAGTTTACCAGAGGGTAATGCGGAAATCATCTATATATATATATATATGTGTGTGTGTGTGTGTGGGGTATAGCTATAGTCTTGGATTTGCTGATGAAATAACAAGGATGGAGAGATGATCATGAAAAATGCGAAGTGCACCCCGCACTTGGACAACACCCCTATGAGAACGCTATGTTCTAACCAGTTGATCATACAAAAGTGGTGCCTCCCATATTCCCAAGTATAAGCTGGATTGAAACCCCATTGACTAGTTCGATGTATATATCACAAGCCCTAGCATTTAAAACCCTGGTTGCTGGAGTTGCAAAGAAACTTGGCGATTTGGGGGTTTCTATAAATTGGGGTACCCCAGGGCCCCAAACTGAATGGAAAATCCAATGAACATGGATGATTTAGGGGTATCCATATCCCCATTTTAGAACACTTCCAGTTAGCTCACTGGGGCACCACCTTTTAGTTTCAGGTGACCTTCCATACCCTGAACATCGACAAGTGGTAGATGTGGAAGTGATTCTGGGCGGAGGAGGTTCCGGTTCCGCCGTGGTAACTTGGACGTTTTTGCAGAGCCCTGAGTGGATCCTCATCGCAGGTATTACCCTATGGAAATTCAACATAGATATTGATAGATATGGTATGGCCCGTTTCTGTCCATTTACTTTGATGATTTATAGAGTCGATTTACCTATGAAACATGGCGATTTCCCATGAAACATTACTCTATGTTGAATAGAGGATTGATCATCCTGGATGGCAATGGAGAGAGACAGGGAGGGAAAAAAACGGGTATTGATCAGATTGTAACTTCTTTTTTGTGTGGAATATACACAAGTTCAACAGGGAACATAAACCACATAAAAAGAAATCCTTGGTTACAAATCCTTAGTTACTGCACGAGGCTGCCGTATGACAAACAAGTTTATGATTTCAGTTTGCCGAGTGGTTTGTTGCTTTCAAATTTCAAACAAGCGTGAACGTGCACAAAAGCAGAGCAATGATTTTGCAACCTCAAATTTCTAGTCTAGTCAAGGGATCAAAAAAAAATCGGGTGTGGGCGGCTAGCTTTGATGAACTTAGCTCATGATGGTTTCTGATTGAGTATTGCTGCCTCTGACGCAGGCATCTCCCACTCGGGCGATTCAACCAGGTTTCAGGCCCATTGGATGATCGCAGGTTATTTTCCCTCAAATCCTCATGTTCCAAATTCTTCCAAGGTATTGGGATCAGACCTCACTACGGAATATGTCAAGATCAATGCCGACTATCGCTCCTAAAATCTTCACCTGGAGCCTGGCGCGATGGGCCGAAATCTGACGAGTTCTGTGACGAGTTATCCTTCGAGTTTCTATGACTTTGCGGACTTAGCGCTGATATGTTTTCATTTAAGATATGGATTACCCTCCGGTATTCAAACATGGGTTTGCTGGAAACTCCGCCGTTGAATCAGGATGAAAGTCCCACTGACATCAAAAGCTCCAGTTCCGGAATGGTCCAGCCATGTTGGACCGGAGGGTACACATCTTGTACAGTGTGACATGGCGTTGACGCCGGACCTGCCAAAAACGGCACCGGAAGGATCCCGAAGGTGTCTCAGGTTGGCTGCGCAAGGACCCACCAGGAGACCCAGGAGTCATTTGGCTATGGGTCAAAAGTATGAAACCTTTATCATGGCATTATTGCGGTTACGAATTTCTTATGATTTGCTAATTGTTGTTTATGATGACTTTGATGATTTATTGTGGTTTATTCATGTTTATTCCCTCACTATCCATTTAAGGTCAGAGTCTCACCTCCAAAAGCTGAAACTTCTGACTTTGCCGAGGCTCGGCATTCAACTGATTTGGACTTCCGATGTGCAACAGGCCCTCTCCTCCAAGGAGCGCGCTGGGGATTTTCCTCCGGGGAGAAAGTGGCAGGTCACCAAAATCTCCAAAAAATTGATACCTTCGCAACCACGTATTGGGGAAAATGAATGAACTGAATGCTAAAGTACGACATTCTGGGGTGCACTATTCTGAGATGATAATATAGCATTATTATATGAAGATGCCAGAATTGTAAACTTATATTCGGAGTTTTCTTTTGGGTTGTGACCCAACAGGCGCAGCTTATTGTGGCTACAGCATGTTCCGACCCTACTTGCACTTGGTTGGGTGCGTTATGCAGTGGCAGGGTCAGATGAACATAGTGTGGTTGATGCTTTGCTGATTGGGTTCCACATATACAGTCAATTGTTGCAGAGGTATCTAGTTTGAGTTTGCCTGATACCCAGGACGGATTCTCTATACTGTAAATTGAGAATTAGCTAGATGCAGTTAGTAGGGGAATGGTGATTGAGCAACTGTGTTTTGAAACAATGTGTTGATTGTTCTTGGTGTAAATGCGCTGCAAAAATTAGTTCCCAAATGTTGGTTTTGCTAGGACAAAGGAGTGATGACTTCGACGAATCGAAAGTGCCTCGGCATGCAATGTGTACCTCATGTCAATGAAATGTTTGCATTTGCGGGAGGAATGCATTCGTGGAAAAAAACGAGACTTTGGCTTTACCCTTTGGTAGTTCAACATAGCTATGGAAAACCACCATGAATGATAGGTAAATCATCTACAGAGGGTTTATTTTCCATAGCTATGTCAAATTACCAGAGGACATATCGAACCATAGCCTCATCTCGTAAGCTATCCTTATTTTGGAGGGGGATTCAGATGTGGGATCTATAGTAGATATGTGCTTTTTTGTTCCTCGAGGCATTCCCAAAAATAGGGGTACACCAAACATGAAACATGGCATTGTGAATCTCCCACGACCGTTAGCCAATCTCGAAATTTCCATTGTTATGAAGAAGTGGCACCTTTGTAGTAGCAAACAACTTCAAATAACCAATATTTTGTTTGGGTAACACCCCAAAAAATCCACGTTTCGCAAAATCCGGTGTTGAGGAGCTACCACAGTGAGGCTTTGGGTTCAAATTCGATGCTATAGACGGATCTATCCCCACAAAGATGGAACAGTGCAATCGGATCCGGAAAATGGCAGTATATTTTTGATACTTGACTCCTCTAGATGTTTCTTTTAGTGGATCACTGTTATATGACCCGAACCCAAATTAATGGCTGTATGTTAAAAATGGCGTGCACCCACTGGCCATCAAACGATAGGAGGGAATGATGATAGTCATTGAGAGTCCCAAAGTTTCAGACAAACCACCACCAGCAGCACCAATGTGACCCATAACCGTCCATACCCCTCGCTCTTCTGCCTTCAGGTTCATCAACTTGTTGAGCGACCTCACTTCCATTTGTTTACAGGGCAGCCTCACCAAGTGTCCCCCTCAGAGATGCCCATGGGTTCCGTACCAGGGTCCCGTAGGATTGGTTTCACTGGTGGTTTATCCAACAAAAATGGGGATTTAGCCAACAAACATGGGAAAATAGCAACCCTTGTCACTTTTGGTGGGCTCTAATTAATCTGCCAAGTTTCACCAATCATTGAAAGGTCCTTTCATGCAACATATCCGAATCCCTGAATGCATTAGCCAGGAGTTGAACTGAGACTATCACTCCGAGATGGGTCAGGTTTCCTGCAAACCTTCCTTGAAATCAGTTGAATCATTCCTAGACTAGGTTGGCATGACTTTGTCCCGCGGAACGTCAACAATTGGAGGTAAAGAAAGCCATCGAAAGCCATCGAAAATTCCCCGTGTTTCCTCGAAAATTCTCCAAGAACCGAGTCATTGAACCATGGAATTCCGAGCCAACTGGCTGCCGACCGAGGTTGAAGCGTATCAAGTATGAAACCTTGGTGCTGGACTTGGTGGTTTGGGTCAACATGGGTCAACCAAGATGGGATTTGTGGCATATGTGTTGAGTGTGGATTCTACAGATCATGAAACATTTATGATGTATAAACAATGTGTAATGTATGGCAGAATATGATACATACAATATTATATAGGTGCATAGTTGTTTGCATTTATTTATACACGTTCATTACCAATGTGGGGAAGCATTTGTTTTGATAGATGATAATATGTAACACGTGTGGATGTGTGCAATATTTGTCAAGAGGCATATGCATACGCATATCTCCGTGCAAAAGGATTGGTTTCCGTAGCAAAGACAATCACTTCCCGTCACCCGTTTTTGCAAAGAGATGTGGGGTCCACAGCTTGGATCCGGCGGACATGCTGTTTCTGGATCCTGGAAAACGTCGATATTATCACATAGGCCAATGCTCCAGCGAAGTGTTGCTTTTTTATCCACGGTACTTTCACGAAGGGTCTTCGCCCATTCTCGGTCCAACCCAGCGAAGTTCCACCCAAAATTGACAAGGTTGGATTGGTGCTGCGATGTGCTCTGAAACTGGTACACAGTCGTGAAAGGTTAAGAAGTGGTTTGATTCCCCTTACGCATCCATACATATCCTAGTTTTATAGAATGCTTCAAGCCATTCAAAGCCGGTCATTCATAGCCCCTTAAAACACACAGTGTACCCATCATTACCCCCATGGCAATCCCAAATTAACCCCATTTTTGGATCATTACCGGTGAGTCCCCAAGAAATGGTACATTATTTCCACCTGGAACATGATCATTTCAGGGGTTTCCAATGGGTTTCGTTGATGCGCGGCTAATGAGGTCACCATCCATGTGCATCAGAAGGATCTTTTTCAAGAGGCGGGATGGGAGGAGGTGCCACTCAAGTGGCTGGCAAACCATGTAATGATGGGAAACCCAATGCCATAAACCAAAAAAAACATGTTCAAAGAGGTTTAATACATTTTAGTACCACCCATAAAAATGGTGATACTTGGGATAGTTTACCACATTATAGTGCCACGAGCATACTACCTTTCCTTGGATTATTGTCACGTGATTTGATGACAAGACGACATGACCTATCCATTATTAATTCTGTGGCGGGGGTTCGGATCGGACAGCGCAGGGGATTTACCACACAGCAAATTGCCATCAACATGTGACCTTTCACAAGCGCCCTGCTCCGGGTCAGTGTGGTGAGGTGATGAAAAAACCCAAAGATGCACGGGTGAAAGATGAAAATGACTTTGAGTGGCTAAAGCAGTTGGAACCTCAAAGAACTTCTGATTTCAGCTTCTGGTGAGCGGAGTTCATTTTTTTCATTTGCCGAAGGAATTCATGTCATGGATATTATTGCGTGAAGATGTTGATGTTGGGCTCGTATGGTAAATGCACTTTATGTCCCCCGAGAACTGTTTGAACACGGATTGAGTTTCATATTTTAAAGCCTTCATGAGTTGAAGTGACGAAATTGCTGGTCACCATCTGGTCCAGAGATAGCAACAACAAAGATAGAAACAATAAAGAAGTAATGGCAAGTGCCTTGGGTTTCTAGCAGGTTTTGTTTTCCATTATGCCATCTTTGCGAGCCGGCAACCAGCAGATCGGACTTTGAAGACCTAATCCAAGAAGCAAAAAAACAGTGAGTAGCTTAAAGCCAATTACTTAAGGAAAAAACTGAGATTTGCCTTTCAAGAAGTGACCTTTTCCAACCAAGGACTCGCTTATACTGGAGCACTGAAAATGATCATGCGGTGATTTCCATCGCTGACGTGGATTTCGTTGGTTACCCTCAGCCTGTTGGGAGAGGCAGCTGAGAAAATGAAGCATTTGTTTTTTTTGGGCTGATTCGTTTCCAACAATAAGTTGGGTTTCCAATAAGATGTGAGAAAAAGATGCTACTTAGCTCATATGTTCCAAACTTTCAACTTTTCTATCGACCTTTGGGGTGTGCTATAGAGAATTGTCCCATGCTTTGCATGTTCTTGCTGCTTCCAGGCTGCTTTTTGGGGAAAGTATAAGGTCCCCTCAGATCTACTCAGCATTTTTTTCGGGTGGTTGGAGCATGGATTCAAAGATGCACTGAGATCTACTCCTATGAGTACTTGGGCTGCAAAGAGCGGTACGGACCCCAGACTTCTCAGAGGCCTCCGGCAGCCCGGTACACCTTGAAAAAACGCGAAAATCCACATGGGCTTGTATGAAAATAAGGTAGCTATCTCCAATTCCAATTGATTATGAGGATTATGATTTATGTTTTGTAATTATTAAGCTTCTTATTCTTGGGTATAGCCTATTTTCAGACACAGCTATGTGGATGGCTTTGGAAGATGATCAATCTCTTGGAAATTCTCATCACCGTAATTCCCTTTCTCTATTTCGGAGTGTGGGTGGATGGTAGTAGTCCACCTTGTATTAGGCGCCTATTTGGCCACTGGTTGACTTGTATTTCTTACTTATGAAGAAGTGAAGAACTTGCAGGAAACTGGGATTATTGACCACACATTTCCTGGATTTCCATGGTTTTCCTATATGTCTTTCCCTTCAGTCCCTTTGAGAATCAAACCCTTTGATCAAAAGTGGACAGATGATGCGGAAATGACATGGGAAAACACAACCAAGCGATGGGATATGAACAAAAAACTGGCTGGTCGAGACGGTGTCACCCCTTGACCAGCAGATGTTTGGAATGGATTGACACCACCAAGTTGTTGGTTGGTTTAAGGAAAAGTATAGGAAACTCTCCATATTTCATATGAAATATGGGACAATCCATGGTTGCCATTAATTACTTCTTTTTGAGGCATGCTACTTGAACATGTCATGTGATGACAATATTGATTCAACCACAACTGGTTTTACTTACAGCGGAGAATAGATTTGAAAAAATGATTGTAAGTATGTATGATATATGTATTTGGATGAATTAGAATGACCTCACTGGGACGTTGCTGAAATGATGGTTAGTAAGGGGAATCCTCCCAAAATGGCCCAACATTGCAGATTTTTTCGGGCTAATTCAGCCAGATTCCATGACGATTTAGGAGAATAAACATGGGAAAACCATGGAAAACCTACTGATGAATCACAAATTATCCCATAGAATCGCTGTTAAAAACAACTATATAAGTGGGTTTTATATCCCAAAAATCTCCCATTTGTTCTGTTAATTCCCCTTGAGATTCAGCCCCCCATGACTTCTGTAATTGGGCGAGGCTGGTCATCACGGCCCTGACAGACCGATGCTACCTGACCCAGCAGCTGGCTGAGAGGGACACGGGGGACACCAGAGCCTCTTGGGCATGAGAAACTTTAATGTGGGTAAAACAATGCCATAAACCACCCATTTGGGAATAGTATATACCACCTATTTATGGTGATTTAGGGGATGGTTTATGATTGTTTTACAACCATTATGGCGAAATGGCATGATGATCTTGATCATGATCACTTTTGGTCATACGGCTATGGTGTTTAAATGCTATCCTGTTTTGTCTTGATGATGATCGTGGTGATAGGAACAACTATCTATCATGATGATGATGATGATCATTATCATCAACATCATCATGACCATCATGACCATCATGACCATCATGACCATCATGACCATCATCATCATTCTTATCATGGGTCAGGGGCCCTAAGGGCATCCATGCGCCCGTGCTCAGGTCGCAAGCTCTGGGAATGTTCTTTGGAGGAGCGTGTGGTCCTGAGGGCCATGATGGCTTCCTCTTGAAATCTGACGTGGAAGATGGGGTTGGTTCATGGGTTATTTGTGAGAAAGGGGGTGGCTCCTTTTGGAACATTTTTTTTGTTGAAGCCTTAACAGTTTTCCCAGGTTTCTTCGCTTGACAAGGTGTGCACTCACCTTCAAAACCTGAGACCTCTAGGTTGCCAACATACAGCCCGAAGCCCGGTCCAACAAACCCAGTGAGACCTGTAGGTTGCAACCATACAGCCTAAAGCCCGGTCCAACAAACCCAATGAGACCTGTAGGTTGCAACCATACAGCCTAAAACCCGGTCCAACAAACCCAACAAGACCTGTAGGTTGCCAACCTACAGCCCTAAGCCCGGTCCAACAGGCCGCATAACACCTGTAGGTTGCCAACATACAGCTCCAAGCCCGGTCCAACAGGCCCAATAACACCTGTAGGTTGCCAACATACTGCCCGAAGCCCAGTCCAACAAACCCAAAAAGACCTGTAGGTTGCCAACATACACCCCCAAGCTTGGTCCAACAGGCCCCATAAGACCTGTAGGTTGCCAACATACAGCCCCAAGCCCGGTCCAACAGGCCTCATAGGATCTGTAGGTTGCCAACATACAGCCCGAAGCCCGGTCCAACAAACCCGGTGAGACCTGTAGGTTGCCAACATACAGCCCGAAGCCCGGCCCAACAGGCCCAATAAGACCTGTAGGTTGCCAACATACAGCCCGAAGCCTGGTCCAACAAACCCAATAAGACCTGTAGGTTGCCAACATACAGCCCCAAACCCGGCCCAACAGGGGGTTATTCTGGACATCCAACGGTTGTATGTCGGCCAAACCCGGCCCAACAGGCCCAATAAGACCTGTAGGTTGCCAACATACAGCCTGAAGCCCAGTCCAACAAACCCAATCAGACCTGTAGGTTGCCAACATACAGCCCAAGGCCCGGTCCAACAAACCCAATAAGACCTGTAGGTTGCCAACATACAGCCCCAAACCCGGCCCAACAGGGGGTTATTCTGGACATCCAACGGTTGTATGTCGGCCAAACCCGGCCCAACAGGCCCAATAAGACCTGTAGGTTGCCAACATACAGCCTGAAGCCCGGCCCAACAAACCCAATAAGACTTGTGGGTTGCCAACATACAGCCCCCAAGAGGCCGAATAAGACCTGTAGGTGCCCCACGCGCAGTCCAACCGAGCCCGTAAGACCTGTAGGTTGCCAACATACAGCCCCAAGCTCCCCAACAGGCCCAATAAGACCTGTAGGTTGCCAACATACAGTCCCAAGCCCGGTCCAACAAACCCAATAAGATCTGTAGGTTGCCAACATACAGCCCCAAGCTCGGCCCAACAGACAGAGCGCATCAGTGCCCAAAAGACCTGTAGGTTGCCAACATACAGCTCCAAGCCCGGTCCAACAAACCCAACAAGACTTGTAAGTTGCCAACATACAGCCCGAAGCCCGGTCCAACAAACCCAATGAGACCTGTAGGTTGCGAAGCCCGGTCCAACAACCCAAATAAGACCTGTGGGTTGCCAACATACAGCCTGAAGCCAGGTTCAACAAACCCAACAAGACCTGTAGGTTGCCAACATACACCCCCAAGCTTGGTCCAACAGGCCCAATAAGAGCTGTAGGTTGCCAACATACAGCCTGAAGCCCGGCCCAACAGGCCCAATAAGACCTGTAGGTTGCCAACATACAGCCCCAAGCCCAGCCTAACAAACCTAATAAGACCTGCAGCGAAAGCCCGGTCCAACAATCCCATAAGACCTGTAGGGTGCCAACATGCAGCCCCAAGCCCGGCCCAACAGGCCGAATAAGACCTGTAGGTTGCCAACATACAGCCCAAAGCCCAATAAGAGCTGTGGGTTGCCAACATACAGCCTGAAGCCCGGCCCAACAGGCCCAATAAGACCTGTAGGTTGCCAACATACACCCCGAAGCCCGGTCCAAAAAACCCAATAAGACCTGTAGGTTGCCAACATACAGCCCGAAGCTCGGTCCAACAGACCATAACAAACCCAATAAGACCTGTAGGTTGCCAACATACAGCCCCAAGCCCGGCAACAAACCCAATAAGACCTGTAGGTTGCCAACATACAGCCCGAAGCCGGGTCCAACAAACCCAATAAGACTTGTAGGTTGCCAAGATACAGCCCCAAACCCGGCCCAACAGGCCCAATAAGACCTGTAGGTTGCCAACATACTGCCCGAAGCCCTGTCCAACAAACCCAATAAGACCTGTAGGTTGCCAACATACAGCCCGAAGTCCCGCCCAACAGGCCCAATAAGACCTGTAGGTTGCCAACATACAGCCTGAAGCCCGGCCCGACAAACCCAATAAGACTTGTAGGTTGCCAACATACAGCCTGAAGCCAGGTCCAACAGAGCCCATAACACCTGTATGCTAGCAACTGTCCAACAGACCCAATAAGACCTGTAAGTAACGTCCCCATGGTCAACACAATATTTCTGGTATGAGGGGCCGAGACATGGCTATGTCATGTGATGGAAATCCGATTTTCATTCACATGTCACTGCTGGTTGCAGGCTGCTCTCAATTTCCAAGTGCGACTGAGGCCTGCCGGCCCTGCTGGAACAGGCAAAACCGAAACCACCAAGGCTGGCGAATGTAAGGGAAGTGTCGTTGCGTTTTGAGTACCTATAATTTGAGACGGTTCATAAACAGCACCCATGTGCGGTGATGCTGGTGATGGTTTATCATTGATTAAACCACATATAAAACTGGCCAACACCCGTTGATTGAGATAAACTTGAATTATAAAATTGAATGATAAATTGATGTTTGGGACAGGTGGAATATGATGGAATCATTTTATGAAGTGACCTTCCATCCAGGGCCAAGTCAGGGTCGGTCCTTCGTCTAGACATTTCACAGATCTTCATTTTTTTCAAAAATTGGCAAGTTTCGTACCAGACAGATGACTTAAGGTCAGGGATGGACATGGATCGAGGAATTCAGCAGTATTTGGATGGTGAAAAGGATGAATTCACTGTGCAGTACACGGTTTTCCTTGTTTTTTGGTTCCGTGATGTGACATCATTGATTTACTTTTCATTTGATGTTCCGGGCTGTTGAGTTAGTTATGGCCTTCATAAACCAGTTCGCCAACTGCTGAGGCTGGAGGCCATAGCCGCGATAGCTCTGATGAGTAGTTTTCAACCTTAAGAAGGGCTCTACATCATGCTTCACATCCCTACTTGGTGGTTCATCCCACTTAGTAAACGGCTTATAACTGGGATATGTAGGGTTTATCCCTGTACAACTGGGGTTTTAAGCCACGGATCTTAACTGGGATGAACCACCAAGTATCCAAGCCAGCTACGATTTGTTTCCAGGTGGGGAAATCCCCACTTGATGCTTGCAGACGATCGCAACACACCTATGACTCTATTTCTGAATCGTTCCCCCCTGAAAACCTGGTGAAGTGTATCTTGGATGTGTTGAATCTCTTTCATCTTTGGAGACCATGGGAACAGGATAATACATGGGAACCATTCCCCTGGTGATGAACATGCATTTCTTCCCATCGCTTTTGTACAGGACATGGGCCGCACTCTAGGCATCTTTGTGGTGGTCACCAACTGCTCCGCCGCTTGGACAACAGAAATATATGGCACCTTCAATTTTTTTTGACCATCAATGGATTGGTTAATGGGAAAATTTACAGGAAACCATGGATTTTCCCATCAAATATAGGTTTCCTGTAAAATTTCCCTTAAACCAATCCAGTGAGACCAGCAAAAACGGTTTTAAAGTATAAACATATTTATAAACACAAAGTTATAAGTGGGATGTAATGCTGATGTAATCTTATCTTCCACTTCATGTCGGATTCAATCGGGAAATAGATGCTTAACCCACCCCCAAGATTAGAATTGGAGGATTTCCCCAACTTGAAGAGAATTATGACCAATGAGGGGAAACGCAATGCCAATTTGGGGATGGCAAACATAGCACCGAGCACCAAAAAAAAACTGTGATCACATGATGCGGTAAGGAGTGAATTCCAACGCACCGGGACCCAAAGCACCACTCAACTGTTGATGTAATGATTCTACATGGAGAAATATTTGAATTTAATAGCTAACAAAGATGTGGCGCTTCATGCCAGCTATTTGAGATTGGCCAAAAAGAACCACTACCCTCTGGTAAACTAAGAGAGTTATGGAAAATCAATCTTGTTGATAGGGAAATCAACTACAAATGGTCATTTTCCATAGTTATGTTAGTTTAGCAGAGGATACGTTCAAAAATCATGGAGTGAAAATCTGAAAGAAATCTTGCAGCAGGCAAGCCCTGGCAAAACCATCCCAAGACTTGGACCAAAAATTGGAAACGTGTTTCCTATGTCCTTCCCTTCGGGCAACTTGTTTTTAAAAGGTTTAAGATGCTAAAACCTGGATTTTCAGAAGACGGCTATTTATTGTCCCATTGGGAAATCCACCACTTGAGGAATCTATAGAGGATTTGTTGGGGGTCCTTAAGCAAATCCAAGTAAAGAGGAGGTGGCTCAGGCTTGGAAATTTCACCAAGGTGGTACCCAGTCGTAGTCAACGTGAAAATGCTGAGGGAAGCCATGCAAAGAAACGAATGATTGACATCCAAGTTCCTTTAGAAGTGGTTGAAGGGACAGAGTTACATGAGTGTCCGAAACTCCTGGAACTCTCCTATAGTTGAGGGCAACAGCCATGGTTTCCTATAAGTTTTCCATTTAATCAATCCTCAGTTAGACAACCCTTCAACCCTTAAAGGGACAGCAAGTTTCCAATGGCCAGGACCAGCATCGGTTCAAAGACATGGCGAAGATTTTCAAAGGGTTGTGTGACTTGGTGCTGGGAACATCGTGGACTTTTTGTCAGTAGGGTCCCAAACAACGTTTGGAAGTCTCAATGCATCCTCGGAAGTAGTGATTTGGAAGTCAAACGGACTGGAATCGGTCCAGTTGAATGGGATGGATTCACATAAGGATTTGTCAATCCCTCCCCGTTTATATGAAAGACCCTCCATAAACCAGGGTTTGGTAGGGGGTCAAACGGTGAAATCACATATTTTGGGACCACTTAGGGGGGTGTTCGATATGGACTGGGGTCAAAAGAGCAATAAGGGGAGCTCGAAGTGGTTCGTCAAGCAAACTTGGGGTGTCCCTGGATTCTTTTTGCTGGGTAGCAGAGATGAATTCTCAAATGTGGTCCTGGTGTTAGGCAGCCTGGAATGGGAAACCCTGAGGTTCCACATTTGCAACCTTGTTTTCCGGTGGTTTCTGGCCATCCAGCCACTTGAAAAGCTGCTCAATCAGCTACCATAGAGCCGGAGGTCCAGAGACTCCACCTGTCACCTGAATAGCTATTTCCAAACCATTTTTTTCCAAAGAAAACCCATATCCAAAAGGGTTGTCAAAAGAGGTCGTTATGCCCAAACTTGCAATTTTCATACACATGTTCATAAGAAATATGATACATATTATATATATATATATATTGTTTATCAATACAAACGCATATAAATCTCACAAAACCTTGAAATTTCAGGCAGTGCCCTACTTTCATCAAATCCACCAGCCATGCTCCATGGCGCAGCGCCATTCCCGGCGCCTCTTTTCTGGCGCCGTTTGGGCCCTGGCAGCCCCGCTGCAAGTGGTGCTGCCAGCAGCGGTGCCAGCGGAGTTTTCAGTGGGATCATGGAATATCTTGAGCCCAAGATGCCCGGTTTGATGGTGATTTCAATGGTAATGCATGGTGATGTCAATGGTAATGCAATCATGCCCTATAGATCCCTGAAAAAAATGGAGGTTTATGGGGAAAAAACATCTAGAATCTAGAAAGATCTGAAATATCTGTAAATTCTGGATTTTCCAGTGCTAAACTGCCTGGAGTTGCTGAATCTGAAGATGATTATTTGCTTTCGCAATGGGAAGCCCTCTAGACATGGGGAATCTATAGGGAATAGGTTTTATACTGCATTATTGGTTTGGGAGTTTGGGGGGCTCTTAGGCAAACCAAAGATATTCTTCATAACTCTCTGGTGAAGGGAGCGGCTCGGCCCTTTGGGTATAAACATGGTATGAACATATTCCCTAAACAACATGGGGAACCCTGCGGAACTACGAATCGCGTTTTCCAAAATAAGATGCGCGTTCCCGGATTTTATGGTGATTCTCATGTCTTCATCCAATTCATCCAATGTTGAAACATTGGATGATTGGTTTCACTCAGATTTTTGGCCAAATAATTCTTTGGCCATAGAAAAGATGGTGAGATGATGATCGATATTCATATTTGGATGGGATGGGATTTGGAGTGTGTCCCTCATTTTGCCCATTTTCCTTGAAAGAGATTAGGATTTGTAGCGGTGGTATTGTATCCAAATGTATTCCTGTCTTTTTGCCTATAGGGTCCTACCCAAGAAGTTCAAGGATGAGCCCCGAAGATTATTCTTGTCCATTTTCTTGGTGGTAGAAAAGCAACATGTTTTAGGTTCTTTTTGGGAATCTATTGGGAGGGTTTCATCCGTTACTTGTCACGGAATGAGTTGGGACGATGTTTGTCCACTAAAATTTTACGCTCAATTTTAATAATAGAATATAAAATTCGAGTATCCCAAGAAGGGGCCCCTAAATGAATAGATCCAAATGCATCCAAATGCTAAATCAGGGTTTCCAATTTCCAAGGGATATTCATATCTGTGGGAAGGTTCGGAGAAGGGCTATGTCGGATATGTATTGTATCACACTGATCCAAGGATTCGAAAAGAACAACTACCACCCCTATGTCTCCGCTGAACATCGTTCCTGGAGTTACCGAAAGCCCCTACTGCTGAAGAGGATTTTCGACATGGATGTGGATGTCTTATGCTGTCAGGAGGCTGCTAATGATGAGATGTCCTTGACATCTGAGTTGGAAGAGGTCTGGATTGGAATGGAGATGTTTTTCTTGGGTGAGTCAACAGAATGAAAGGGAACATCAGGGATGTTTGTGGTTTGACCTCTGTTTTAGTTGAGTTCGAATCTCGCAGGGACCTGACATAGGAGTGGATGAATCCCTCATTTCAAGTCTGCTACAGCTTTCATCCCACCTGTTTTCGCCCAAAGTTTTCCCTACCACAGGCGGGGTACATTGCCCTGGTACCGCCCAAAGATGATGGCGGAATCGAAAAGCCGGTGACTTTTGTGAGGCGAGAGAAGTTTCAGGCGGGGCAAGTCGCTGTGGTATTACGCTCACCTTGGGCTAGGTTGAATATGTTGAATTTTCTGCGCCAGAAAGGTCCATAGGTGAGCCAGAAAATATACCTGCATTGATGGGTCAAGCTGTGGGGGCTGTACAGGGGATTATGGACTTACCATGACTTACCTAGAATAGAAGTATTCAACTACCGGTATAGTGGGACGGATGGGATAGGCGTATTTTGCATACGGCTCAGGTGGATTAGATGTGGATATAGATATGCAAAACTTAATCTGATTACATACACCTATCATAAGGATGTTCCAATGCAGGATGGATGACCACAAGCCATTATCATGGACTATATTGTGACCACATGAACCAATATTAATGACATAGCCAATAACAATCCATGGTGTTTGGACCATGGCACCTGTGACTGAGGGATATGTTTTAACTAAAAAGCAGCCGACATTGCCCCAATAGGTGGTGGCCTCTGATTATCGCTCCCGTGCCGGGCTACATGCCCTGAGACTGGCGAAGTCTCAGAATTGCAAGGCTTCCAAGCTGCTGTTGATTGCGAATGTACATCTTCAGGGGCTGCTGGGTACACACCAGGACCAACCACGTTCTTTTTGGATGTTTTCGTGATTTTTAGAGGGGGGATGATTATCCAAGCAATCAAGCGAAAAACATGGAGATCATTTAGGCTATTTGACATTATTTCAATACCTTTTTTTTTTGGGGGGGGGCGGATATCCAATCAATCAAAGTAAAAAAAACACAGATAGAATGAGATAATAGGTGCTGATATTCTTGATGTTGCTGTGGGGGGAGCAGTAAGCATTTGCCAATGCAGATGGCCCCAATTTATGCCAATTTCATAGCGATTATGATGATTGACCCAGCAGATGTTTGAATTTCCATTTGTTTTCTAGGTCTCTCTCCCATTTGCAACTGGCTTCTCGGCAAAGTTCTTTGCCGGACTTATACCATCTTATCCCCTTTCTTTGGGTCGATTCCTCATGTTGGATGAGTTTGATGGATTAAAATACAGTACATGAAATTACTATTCACATCTATTCACATGATGGGTTGGTTTTCAATCTTCATCCATTTCTCATGGTTAAACCAGAACCATGTTAAACCACATTTTTCCTAGCATTTCCCAAGAACCCCACGGCCACCGAGGAACCCCTTGGCCGTGGCCACCCGTCGCCAGCAGCTCCGCTCCGCCCTCCGGCGGCTCCGGAGGCTCGCAGGCGAAACGGAGGCAGCCGCGGTGCTGGCGGGGGATTTCAACGAGCTCGCGGGCAGCGCGTTGCACGGGGAGCTGCAAAGTGGGATGTTGGAAGATGGGGAGAGCTGGAAATTCCTGGATGCTGGGTGCGAAAATGAGGAGGTGCAGGATGAGGATAATTATTATTCTTATTTATTATATATAGTTATATTGTTTATGGTTTGTTCCATCCCCATGGTTGTAACATAGGTTTTCTTTGGTTTTAAGTTTTTAACATTGTTTAACCCATTCAAACCTGGACCATTCCTGTGTAAATTTCCTCCCCCTATGGGATCTGAGGATGCCCATAGCAGCAACCCTTTCTGCACCTTCCGGGCCGCGGGGCGTTGCGATCGCATCGATTTCATCTACCACACTGGCTCCGTTGCGGCTCGGGCCCTTCGAAAATCGCTGGCAACAGAGGAGGAGGAGAGGCTGAGAGGCTCAGAACGCAGGGAAGAAACCGGGAAATTCTATGAATTCCGAGGGTTCTGGGATGTTTTTGGGATGATATCCATTTCTGGTAATTTTGAGATAGCTATGGAATTTCACCAGCCAAGTCTTTCACATCCCTATTTGACAGGGTCTATGTCAGTTGGGAGGATGGCATATCCATTTTTATTTAGAACCTGTGGGATGATTCTGGGGTAAAAATAGCCAGGGTCCAGGTGATGCGCATGGGTGTCCTGGAGGTGAACATGCCTGTTGACATGTTTTTTCTGCCTTACCCTCTGGTAAACGTTTACATAACTATGGAAAATCACTACCAAGGGCTTCAAAGACCCAAAAAAAAGTAGGCCCAGTCAAAAAAACCTACTTATCGGGAAAAAAACCGGGTTTTTCAAAAAAGACCCATATTTTGGNTCTTTCGGCGATTTTGACATGTTTTGACCCTGCCAGGACAATATCCGTCAAATTTCAATTTCACCACATGCACCAGCTTCAAAATAGAAGTTTCCAAAAACTGAAGTTGAAATCCCAATCAAAACATACCTGGAAAAACCAAACGGCCAAAAAAAAACGCCTGGGAGGGTTTGCGGCGCCTCCAATTGATCGGAGGCATTTTGGTCTTGCTCCCCGTAAAATCAAAACGACTCCGCAAACTAACAGCAGGAGCGAAATTGTTTTTTCTTTGCTCTAGGATGGGTGAATGATAGCGGAATTTGTTTTGATTGTGATACTTACCAATGCAAAGCATTGGTAAATCCAATTCCAAATTTTGATAGTGTAACATCACCCAAAACTAGGGGCATGGCTTCTGGGTGACTGAATATGTCTGCGAAACTGTCATTGCCCCACAAAATGCTGTCTCACTGGAATTGTTTGTTGCATTGTGGCATTTGCAGCATGTTTCCAAACAGCAGTGGAAGTGAATACAACAAAAATCAGCAAAATANAAAATGCTGTCTCACTGGAATTGTTTGTTGCATTGTGGCATTTGCAGCATGTTTCCAAACAGCAGTGGAAGTGAATACAACAAAAATCAGCAAAATATGCCGTCATGAACAGGACAGAAGTAAATCAGAAAAAACAGAAAACATTGAGTCCAGAAAACGCCGGAAAAGGGCGGGAAAACAGCGGAAAAGGACGGAAAATCCAAACCTTGCTGGAAACATGTCCGGTTTTATCGTAGACTTTGCGATTCTTCTTGCACTCGCGAAACTTAGTTGAAAGCTGTTTTCCCAGTCACTCAATGAAGATGAAAGCNAGACTTTGCGATTCTTCTTGCACTCGCGAAACTTAGTTGAAAGCTGTTTTCCCAGTCACTCAATGAAGATGAAAGCCAATGCTTGAAATGTGCAACTACTAAAACATAGGGGTTGGTTTCTGAATTGTTTTTCTTGCAGCCTTTCTTACATAGGCAAATCCTCATCAGTATTTGGGGCTGTTTGTCAGGGGTTTGGTCTCTAATTCTGGGCTTTGCAACTGAGTGCAAGAGTGCAAGAGTGGCCATGGGGAGTCCAAGTGTTTGGTAAACCCTAATGTTTGAGGTGCGCTTTTGTCGTCCAGAGGCGGTTTCGACCCACCAGAGGCAAAACAAAACTCATGCGGTGTTATTTTTCTCATCAAGGGCCTGAGGCATTTTTTTTGCCTCTGGTGTGTCTATAGATATTATATTATATTTTAATGATGTAAATCTCAAATGCGCACACATCCACCTAACAATTCAATNCCTGAGGCATTTTTTTTGCCTCTGGTGTGTCTATAGATATTATATTATATTTTAATGATGTAAATCTCAAATGCGCACACATCCACCTAACAATTCAATATTTGTCGACCAAATTGCTACGATAAAGGCTCAATATTTGTCGGATTTTAAATGCTCGGCNCACACATCCACCTAACAATTCAATATTTGTCGACCAAATTGCTACGATAAAGGCTCAATATTTGTCGGATTTTAAATGCTCGGCATCTCGGCGGTTTTTTTCCCGACCGAATTGACTATTTCCGATCACCGGTTTTTTTCCCGCGTTTCCATCTGCAAAGATCTTGCAAAACGGCAAAACGAGCCTCTAAACTCGCTGCCGACCCGGAAGCAAAAAACCCATAGTTTGAGTACGGGTTAGTACGGGTTAAATATGGGTTAAATACGGTTTAAATATGGGTTCACAAAAACTGGGTTCTTTAGAAAGTTTTCAGAATATGGGTTTAGTACGGGTTAAATATGGGTTAATACGGGTTAAATATGGGTTTTTGGGTGCGGNAGTTTTCAGAATATGGGTTTAGTACGGGTTAAATATGGGTTAATACGGGTTAAATATGGGTTTTTGGGTGCGGACCCTAAAATCGCATTCAAAAATCACAAAAAAATGATATTTTCGACAAGAAATTAGTATTTTTTTGAATTTTCGACGCTTTTGATCGAATTTGCTCGATTTTGGAAATCCAGAATCCGTATTTTTCTCCATTAAAAAGGCATATAATTAGTCGANGTATTTTTTTGAATTTTCGACGCTTTTGATCGAATTTGCTCGATTTTGGAAATCCAGAATCCGTATTTTTCTCCATTAAAAAGGCATATAATTAGTCGAGTTCAAATTTCTGCCTCGGCCTCAGGGGTGGATCTTTTGGAAAGAATTTCTTCCATTGCGCTGGGATTTGCAAATGCTTCCTAGACCTCAAA